>BPLR01005418.1:0-230547 GCA_021605095.1 Caerostris extrusa | reverse complement strand
TTAAACATGAAGGAATGACCAAAAAATGAAATTAATAGAAAATTTAAAATTAAAATTTTTTTGCTAACCGTCTAAAATTATTATTTTTTTTTCAACCACGAAAACAGTAATTACGTTAAATTAAAAAGTACTTAATGGTAAAACTTAAATACTTAACTTAATTAGAAAAAAAAACCTTTGAAGGATTTAATAAACTTAATTAAATGTGACTTTACAGAAAACTTTAAAAATGCTCAAGTTTATATCTTACAAAATGAATTTTTTTTTTACTTAATTTCATCTTTTTCACATTAAAAGTTGAAAACTAAAATAATAAATATCACCGAATCTGAAATTTTTTACACATAAAAAATATTCACAACTATCAACTGTAAAAAAGTTTAATCAAGGCACACTCAATACGTAATACAAAATAATAACAACATAATAAATATACTTAATAATAATATTTAATATATAATATTTTCCTTTTTCATCGACAATACCTTTTGATATCAACAGCTAATCAGGCAAGTTAGAAAAAACAATAAATATACAAATATATATATAATCATTGACATATCACCATCATCAGTGGCACAATAGCCGCATGGCGGGCCAAGGCCCTCTGCTTACTGGCAGATTTCGATACAAGGGGAGACCACTTTCGAAATCTACAGTTTAAAGTGGATTCCGAGCCACTACAAACATCCGCCGGGACACGAACCCGAAATCTGAGGCACCTAGCGTTAGTCATTTATATATATGTCAATGATGAACGGCAATTATAAAATACAAATAAAGGGATTTTCTACATTCTATGTAAAGTGGCTCTTCATAAATGTAATAAAAAATGTGTCTTACAATTTTCGTGTTGTGTTGTAACTCATCCTAAGTGTTCGGCAGCGCGGGAATGACATCCCATGAGTAGCCTACTCATGGAAGGAGGGAAAAGGGGGCCTTCTGTTGGGATGGAGCAGCCATAGGTAGAAGTCTGACTTGGCTCCTTGTCGCTGAAGGAGGGCAGTGCCTTCCGGAAGGGCTTTTTAGAATGAACTAGCCCGCATTTGAGTATCCGAACGGGAGAATATCCAAAAGAATACCCACCAGGTAGTCGGTCTCACGGGGACAGATTCTAAACATCCCAAACGCCATCGAGGCTCCTTATTTTTTGAAACAGTGCCTACAAGAATGCCGCCAGTGGATGGAACTTCAGCCGTAATGCTTACCAGCGGCGCAAGCTGTCACTGAGTCACAAGTCGGGCACAATTTTCGTTATGACATTTTGTAGGATTTTTGAGTTGCATTTTCCTAGTATGGTGATCTATACAGTCTAATCTGACTGAATCTACCACTACAAATCAATGTTATTAAGAAGAATAAAATAGCGCCATTCTTAAATTAGAGAACCATCAAATTGATATAATAAAATTTTATAAATGAAAATAAAGCGAATGTTTTTCTTTACCAGAAAATGCGTAAATAATCAGAATTTCAAAAACATGGATGTAACGACATCTTGAACAGGAACATAGTTTGTAAAAATTGCATCTTAAAGGATGCTGCTATCCTGATGTTGGCGGCGTCACTTATGGCGATTTAAACAGCGTGTGCAAGTCAGATGTGTACACACATTCCAACTTTTCTTCAACTGGATCTCAAAAGCGATCCAGAGCGAAAATTGTAAAGACATTTGTCAAAATAAAATTGCAGGAACTGACGGTAAGTAGAATTGTAATGGATGAGAATGGGTGATATCATAGTTTCATGAAAAAAATAGAATTTAAAAAAAAAATATGGCAGAGATGAATATGCAGATTGGTGATAGAGCAGAATAGTATAGACTGATGGTATAGTAGAATTATGGAGACTGGAATTTTAGGAGAAGGAAGGCAGAGTAGAGTTTAGTTTGGTGTTACAGCAGAACTGTAGATGCACAGTGAGTAGAATAGAACTTTTGAAGATTGGTGATCACAGCAGAAGTCTCGTCTAATAAGATTCAGTTTCTTTGAAAAGATTGGTGGTATAGTAGAATTAAAGAGATTGATGGTAGAGAAGAATTGTAGAGACTGATGATAGAGTAGAAACTCAGAGACTGGTGATACAGTATTTTCATTTAATAATATTTAGTTTCTTTATAGTTATTGGTGGTATAGTAGAATTGTTTAGATTGGTAGTAGAAGAATTTCACTGACCTGCGATGGTTTGGTTTCGCTCTACGGTCATATTGTGCACACGAGGGGCTAAACAGACCGGGACCTACAGTTTAAAGTGGATTCCGAACCACTCACAAACATCAATGCCACCGACAGGGATTCGAATCTGGAACCTGTGGTACCAAAGGACAGAGCGCTCAACGGAGAGCGAGACAAGCGAGTGGTTCTCATTCCGTAGAATAGAAGAGATTAGAGGTAAGAAGAATTGTAGGAACTGGGTAGTAGAATAGAATTGTAGAGACTGATGATAGAGTAGAAGTTTAGAGACTCGTGATTGAGTATTTTCATCTAATATTATTTAGTTTCTTTGTAGATATTGGTGGTAGAGTAGAAATTGTATAGATTAGTAGTAGAGAAAGAATTGAACAGACTGGCGATGGTGTAGAAGCTTAGTGACTGATGATAAAGTAGAAGGTTAGAGACTGGTGATAGAGTTTATTTTTATTATTTCCAATGGCAAGGCAAGTACAAGCAGAATAATAAAAATAATAATAACAAGGAAAAAAATGCAAAAGAATAAACGTCCAAAAATGCAAAGATGACCGGAAGTCATTGCT
Source organism: Caerostris extrusa (assembly GCA_021605095.1). Classification (NCBI taxonomy): domain Eukaryota; kingdom Metazoa; phylum Arthropoda; class Arachnida; order Araneae; family Araneidae; genus Caerostris; species Caerostris extrusa. The sequence goes on along the minus strand of BPLR01005418.1, from coordinate 227,795 downwards.
TTTTAAAGTTCTCTCGCACGCCAGTAAAGCGTCAAGTAAGTACCGCACATCGTTGGAGGTGGTCTCTGTCCATTGGGTCTGTTGAACCACATGTTGGCAGCCAGGTTCGAAAAAATTTAATGCGATGGAGATGTTCTGCTAGACAGTCATGGCCAGTCAGAAGTCGGAACTGGGCGACAGCATGCCAAACGTCGCAGATTGCTGGGTATTGCTAAAAGATCTTCAGCTCTCCAAAGCTTTAACTTGATCCCATCTTGATTTTGTAACTTGTGGCTTTTAGTCATTATTTGTTTGATATATAGCTTTACAGAATGGAGTGACAGTGAGCGAAGATCTCATCTGAAGTAGTTTTGAGCCTCTTTATGCTACAAAATCGACCTGCTCGTTTCAAACATGCCACAGTAGCCTGGTATTCACTGAAGTACCACTCGTTTCATTTTAAAGTCAGTTCCCGCATATGATTTTGATACTGGAAGATTTCCTCTGATGAAGGTGGCTTGTTTGAACTAATAGCCTGAATTGTGGCTTGTGAATCAGACAAGATTCTGGCAGTTTCTAGCATAAAGTAGATGTCTCATTTAATAATACTTAGTTTCTTTGTAGGAATTGGTGGTATAGGAGAATTGTATAGATTGGTGGTAGAATACAATTGTAGACAATGGTTATAGAATAGAATTGTCGAGGTTGAAAAATAACCGCTTCTTCTCTTCCATACAATTTTAATTAGTAAACTAAGTGTAAATCGATACAAGTTTATTTACAAGTATTCATAAACAATTAATTAGAAGAAGAACACATTAAAATAATCTAGAAGAAAAGAATATCATACTCAAAAGTTCTTTCAATACTTATTAAACCAAAAATGGTTTAAACTTAACAACATAATATCTTTAAAATGTGTCCCTAGTTTGATGAACATTGGCCTTTGCGTCATTTAATACCACATGTGTTGTTAATCACCAAAAAAAAAAAAAAAAAACTTTTCCAAACTTTTTTGACATCAAGTATCAAAATAGTTTTCCGATCAATAACTTTTAATGCAACTTGAAAAAAAAAAAAAAAAAAAACTCTCACTGCCGAGAGAGAAAATTTAAAAACATGGTAACAACTCTCAATAATCGACATTTGATTATAATGATAATGAAGTAGAAAAGAGTCGAACACACTGAATGCATAAAATAATAGAGTAATGTTAAAAATTACCGATTCTCTATGCAATTAGCATAACCTGCCTTTCTGATGAAAAAAAAGAAGAAAGAATGAAATTACATAAAATAAAAAATGACCGATGAGGGGTAAATCGGCATGTTTGGTAATAATAACATGGCGCGACACATCATTTTTGCTTTTGCCTACTTTTAATTTTATTTTTTTTCCTCATTCCGTCTGCTCCTTTCAAGTAGTATTCGGCCAAATCACTTATAAACACGAGAACAGTGTTTTCTTATTTATTTATTAATTTCTTCTTTTTTTTTTTTTTTTAAAGAATGGATTCGAAAAACAGATGTAGACGTCTGTGTCATAGATAGTTCAATTTTTGCCGCCATTTTATTATTTATTTTTTTATTTTTTATTTTTCATCAAATTCATGGCACGATTTAAATTGGCAGGTTTGAAGGTATCTAAAAGACGGAACTGTGACTGCAAAAGATGGATCGAGATTTAATGCCAGAATGAAACTTTGAAACAAAATGTATACCAATGATAGAGTCTGTATCACATTGTAATTTTGGCTGAGTGCATCGGTTGGATTTTCACTTCTTTTTTCTTTTTTCTTTCTTTCTTTTCATGGGAAAAGCGTAACGTCATATTTGCAAAACCGAAATATGCCATTTGCAGTGAAACCGTAAGGGAATTAGATGGAAAGAAACACTTTCACTACCGAATCAGTCGGGAATACATTATAATTTTTGGCATTGATAAATGATGATGGTGGCGTCCGTAGGCGCTTCGAGTTAATTATTAAAGAATTTAAAAGAAGTTCAACGACAACTTTTAGATCAACGTCTTTCACAGAGACATTTCACATGAACGGCAAACATATTTTAACATGGATGCAAGTAACGATAAAATAAAAACAATTTGGATAAACGAACAAAATTTTTTCAAAAAAGTGTTTGTTATAAGTGTTAAATAAAAAATTTTTTTTTGTTGTTGTTGTTACATATTATGTTATTGGAAATCGATCCATACATTTGGCCACATACCATAGAGGAAACTATAAACAAATCAAAATGACAAAGGGAAAAGACCAGACCTACTTAACAAAAATGGCCCAAAGTCCTTAAAAGCAAGTTATTGTTCTAATGGTAAAAATTTAAAAAGCTAAAAGAACACTCCTAAAGTCCGCGTGATCAGAACATGCTTTCTCTGGCCCTCCAGTAAAAAGTGCAAACATCATCATTTTGTTCTAAGTTAGGAGTCCAGTCCTGAGCCAACAAGCCGAGATGGGCCTTATTTAATTTTTGTGTCTAACATAAAACATGACCTTCTGGTCGAGCAAGTTCACAATCTCCAATTTAGCCAGATGTTCGACCAGGCAGTCGTGTCCAGTTCTTAATCTAAAATTGACAGCAGCCTCTTTGCGAGTTTTTTAAACTCAATTTTCTCAGTTATCCCCATTGTCTCCCAAACGTTTCCTTTGGTGTTAGATAATAATTCACTCATATACCATGACGTAATTTTTGTCCCATATAGTTCTCTAAAAGAGTTAGAGGAATAGGACACTGACCAGGAACTTATGTTCCTTTTTTTTTTGCCAGTAATTTCTTTTCCATCCATTCCGACATTTGATGGAATCCACTGGAAAGGGATGTATTTACCATTTTCATTAAGAAGCTTGATATCTTGTTTTATTTTTGGTTTTACAATTACAGACTCAGATGTCTTTGTAAAGCGGTTGCTTCGATGACGAATCTAGAATTAGAATAACTGTTTCTGAAAAAGAGTTTTTTTTTTAGATTTAAGGTTTTTCACTGCCATGTAGCCATAGCCTCTAACAGTTACTCATTTAACAAACTCCAGGAGGCACATGTGACGGCTGTCAAGCATGCGAGTAACACCTCCCCCTCCCTCCCCCGAAAAAATATACTTCGTGGAATATTTATCATTTCATTAAAAAAAAAAAAGGAATGCATAAAAGTCAAAACATTTTACTTTTATCGAGAATTCTTTACAAGATTTTAATTGGCAGGCACGATGGAGATGCGTGAGGAAATCAAGTATCAGGTAATTTTTCACAAATGATTTAATTGTAACTCTGACTCTGACAGAGCATCGATGCAAAACTCGTTAAAATCCAAATAAGACTGAGGTCAAAGAAATAAAAAAAAAAAAACGAATAATCACATTCAAATCACGAATTTCATGGCAAAGAAAAATCGAATTTCTAATTTTTATTTTGAAGATCGCATCTTTAGCTTTCATAGACAATTTTGAGTTTAATTTTAGAGTCATTAGAATTCGAGATACAGCTGTTGAATCACGAGCTAGTAGGATACTGAATTCACACATTCGAAACTTTCAATTGAATTTCAGAAAAACGGTCTTCTTTCTCGTATTACTGTGTCCAAAAGTAAGACCAATTTAATTTTCAATTTAAAATTCCCTTTGTATATGATATTTCAATTGTTTTTCTTTTAGGTTGCTGGCACTGTCCTTGACATCTGTGTGAAATTTCACGTCAAAATATTCATGAGTGCTTGAGTGACGCTTGACTTTGTGAGACGCTTAAACTGATACCGGCGATTTTTGAAATGTCTCTTCAATCGACTCAAAACGGTGTAACCGGAGTGGTCTATTGAGATTAGGGAATAGCCAGAAGTAGCACGATGCTAAATTAGATGAATACTGTGGTTGTTATGTGTTTCATTTTTGGGAAAAAGTCACGAAGAATCAATACAGTGCGAGCTGGCGCATTCAGTGTTTTCGGTACCAATCGAGATTGGACACGTTTGAGGCTCAAAATGGAATTTTGAAATCCCAACATCAGCAGCAAGGTCCCTAATTGTAAATCGACGGTTTGCAAGTACTAAATCTTTAATTTTGGACATCAGCTTAGTCGGTTGAGTTAAGTTCTTCGTCTTCAACGCGTCCATCTGCCTACGTTGAACTGTTTATACCACTTGTAAACATTTCTTTCCGATATGGGAATGCTCACCGAATGTCTTCTGTACGTTTCCGCAAAAAAAATTTAAAGCAAGTTCTTGCTGAATGAATTCAGACATTTCAAAAACCACTGGAATCAGTTTTAGCATTTCACAAAAACTCAAACACTTAATGAATGTTTTGACGTCAAATTTCACACAGATGTCAAGGACAGTGCCAACAACCTAAAAAAAAATGAAATACCATATGCCCAGGAAATTTAAATTGAAAACTGGTCTTACTTTTAGGACACAGTACTACAGTAGTAGTCAGAACTGTTGTGATCATTTCCAGAAGATAATTAAATCTCTACGCTTTGAAAGATATACTGTGTAGACATTGCACTGAAAGGTTTTAAACACATTAATTGAAAATGGGTTATTAGTATTTTTGTTACAAATGTTGTTTTTTTTTTCTTATATTTTTGCACTGAATGACCCAATGGGCTGTAACTCAACTCTACTCTAAAATAGTCCAATACATGCAAAATCAATCTATGTCAACATTTATACAACCCAATGTGATATTTTTTACGTATTCTTTTAGTTAGTTAAATTCAAATCAAATCAAAATTTCCGTAAAGTCAAACCTTTCTTGCCAATTTTTTGCAAAAATTTTAACAAAAATATTCTAGCATCTATTTAAATTTTCATATTTGTTAATTTTTTTTAAAAATTCAATTTGACAATGCCATCCAAAAAATTTCTATAAAACATTATTATCAAATTTTGTTAATTACATTATCTAGAACGAATGTAAATTTTAATTGTGCTTTTATCGTCGTTCTGAATAGGTGGTTGCGAATTGCGAATTAGAGCACCAATTTCTACACAATTACAAAAGTTTGATTTTGTTACAAGTTCTGAATGGGAGGCCATATAACAAATGCGAATTATTGATCCATTCCTATAAATCATTATAAAAAATTCCGATTTTGTCACACTTACTTTCTGCATGAGAGGTCATATAGCAAATACGAATTATTGCACTAATTTCTACAATTATAAAAATTGTGATTTTGTCAAATTGAGTTTCTAATTGGGTGGTCATATAGCGAATGTGAATAAATTTGCAATTGCTATATGACTTCCCAGTCATATAGCAATTGCAAATTATTGCACCAATTTCTAGAAATTACTATAAAAATTCCGATTTTGTCACAGTGAGTTTCAGAATTGGTGGTCATAGAGCAAATGCGAATTAGTGCACCAATTTCTACAATTATAAAAATTCTGATCTTGTTACAATGAGTTTCTGAATGAGAGATCATACAGCAATTTTTCAATCATTGCACCAATTACAATAATTATAAAAAATTCACAATGATTAGGATTTTTCACAATGAGTACCTGAACGAGTGTTCATATAGCAAATGCGAATTATTGCACCTATTTCTATAAAGCATTATAGCAATTCTGATTTTGTTACAATGAATTTTATATTATTGTATCTGTTATTTCTACTATTGGAAGACATCGCCACTTTTCAATTCCTTCTATTAGCTCACTCTCTCTCCATATATATATCTTGTTCAAATTTTCAATCGTTCATAGAATACTTTTTATTCATTCACTCATGCTCAAATGCATTTTTTTGAACTTGTAGTCGATGACATTTGATGTGAATACAGTTTTTCAAATATTGATTCATCAATTAAATTTAACTAATTAATTGTAGTTTTATAGGGGAGAAAAAATGTCTCTTCTATATTTAGCAGGGTATACATTTAAGAATAAATACCGTCAGTGGCGAAGCGTGTAGGTCGCTGGAAAAAATTTCTTTTTTTTTTTCATTCTGTGTTCTAGCCTGAGTGAAGGAGGGAACAAAATGGAAAATGAAACACGTGAATAAATGAGTGAGAGATGGAAAGTGTGTGTGAGAGAGAGAGAATTTTTTCTAACTTAAAGAAATGAATGAAAATTATTTATAAAGGACTTTCTGCAATAGAGTGAGGAAAAAGTAGGAATTGACTTTACATTTTTTTTTTTATATTACTTTGTTTAGACGGAACTGCGACTCAAAAGATGAATCGAGTTTCAATGTGCGAATGAAACTTTGAAACAAAATGTACACCTGCACTGTATCACAATTTTAATTTCTGCAGAGGTTACATTTGACTCTTTTTTTTTCATTTTATTACGGTGTTTTTTCTCACTTAACTTTAATGCGAACAGAAACGTGTAACATATTAGTTGCTGTCTGAAATGTGGCAATAAAAAGAAACGTTACCAAAATTAGAAGAAAATTTTCGCTAATGAAAGAGCTGAAATATGTACTAAAATTTGGCAGTGATAAATGAGCAGTTTTCCTCGAAAGTGATGAAGTTCCTTTTTAATATTATATAGGAGAAATTTAAAGATTTGTATTTGGTTCGAAAAATATTGGTATATGTTAATACGCTCGTTTTATGTTTCTAAAATATTAAACTGATTTAAGTTTATAATATGATCGTTTTTAAAGCATTAGTTAAAAGAAGTTTATACTTTTGATGACCTTAAATGGACTTGCACCACTTTTAAAGTCAATAAAATGTGATAATCATACATTTATGAAATATTAAATATGAGACTTGATGTTGTTCTAATGCAGCTGGCAATACAGACAGTTAATCCTTATGCCATAAGCAAAGGTTGCACTGCTGTTACTCACTTAGCACTATCCAGGAGGTGTGTGTTGCTTGAAGAGAAACTTGCGTGTAGCTGGGAATAACACTACCCCACAACGCTCTACGATCCGGTTAGACCAGGGCCTACAGTTTAAAAGTGGAATCTGAACCACTACAAACAACCATGGCACCGCCGGGACTCGAACCCGAAACCTGTGGTAACGAGCGCGAGAGCCACTCAGCCGTTCAGGCCCTACAATGGATATAATAGAATCGCACTTTTATTTTCAACCCATAACGAAAATTATAAGATAAAAAGTATAACTTTTTTTTTATTAAGTAAAAATAGTATGTTTGAAGCGGGCCATTGATGTCAGCGTCTTTATGGTAATTCGGTTACAAATTGGCGACTTTTGATCCACAAAACTGTGACAGTACATCGGAGGGAGTGCAGATCACCCAAAGACAACCCCCTCCCCTCTTTCCTCTTGCCAAAAGATTGCGATAAAAAAGCATATTAAGCATTTTGATTATGACAGGAATCGCGCATCCAAATGATTCTTGGAAGGGCGCGACACTGCTGTACACCCCCCCCCCCCTCTTCCTCCTAAAAATCCTAAATTAGGACGACGAAAAGAAAAGAGGGAGAGAGCAAAGAGAGAAGAAGAAAAAAAAAGGAGAGAGAGAGAGAGAGAAAGCTCCACATTAATTATGTTCCCGGTACGGCTCTACCTTCTGTTTTAATAATCAGAGCTCTAAACGCAGCGGCGTAAGCCACGCTCATAATTGAATTTTTAATCAAGCTCGTTAAATTAGTGAATAATTGAATGACCCGGAGAGATATAGAGAGCGAATAACGTGAGAGGGAAAATTAAATCTAAATTTTGAATTAAGCGGCTTCTGAATTTCCAATAATCGAGTTTGCCCTCCCTCATCAACCGGGGAGGTGTAGGAGATAAAATTCCCCCCCCCCGAAAGTAAACAGCAAAGACCGTTTTTCTCTCTCTCTCTAGAGGGGTGTCGGTGGGGCAGGGGGCTGCGCAAATATTGCTTCGTATAGTTAGTATATTCGCCGTTTGGGGAGAAGCGGAAAATATATTTTCATCGTCTTGATTCAGGTTCACTTTTAGAGTCGCTGAAATGGTGTACTATACAGTCAATAAGCATTATCAGTGCTCTGTTTTTTAATTTACACATATACGAGGGAAGTCTGACAAGTTTCCGACCTAACAAAGAAAAAATAATTTTTTTGTCAAATTAATTTTTATTTTTCTACACAATCTCCTTGTAACTCTATACTCTCCCAGTGGTGTTCCCACCTCTTCAACAGATCCAAATGATACCTCCAACGTCTTTCTCTACAAAATAGTTTTCTACGAAGGCGATATCTTCCTCATTTGACAAAAATCTTTGTCCTCCAAATGCAGCTTTTAGCTTAGGGAACAAAAAAGAAGTCGCTTGGGGCTAGATCTGGTGAGTAAGCGATCAAGCAGTTTAAATCGTAGTTCATGGATTTTCGCAATGGCGACCGCTGACGTGTGAGACGACGCATTGTCCTGGTGAAACAAAATTTTCTTTTCTGTAAGTGTGGCCGTTTTTTCACAATTTCTACCATGAGTTTGTCTAGTAAGGAAACATAATATGCTCGGCTACTGGTACTCGGTACCACATGTGGTTTGAGTCTGAAACACGCATATCTTGATTGGTACCGAAAACACTGAATGCGCCAACTCACACTGCATTAATTCTTCGTGAGTCTTTCGCCAAAAAATGAAACCCATATCGTTCCGCAACCATCGTATTCACACCGTCCGACTTCTGGCTATTCCCTAAACTCAAAAGACCACTCCGGGGGTACAGTTTTGAATCGATTGAAGAGATTCAACGTGAATCGGCGCGCGCTTTGAAGGCCATCCCTGCCGATGACTTTTTAGCATGCATTGAGGATTGAAATAAAAGTTGTCATAAGTGCATTGTGTCCGGAGGGGATAACTTTGAAGGAGACGAAGTAAATTTGGAACAATAAATAAAGAGTTTTGAAAAAAAATATAATTGGTTTTTACTTTTTGGGCACAGTAATATATATGTATATAATTGTGATCTGTTGGGCTGATATATAGATTACCCTTAAAATTTAGAATGAAATGTGAGGACAAAAACGCCAAAATGCATAACAGCAATCTTAAACAAACAAAGAAAGAAGCAAGTTAGTAAATTGTATTGAGGCAATTATTAATATTCATCATTATCGTTATAAATAGAAAAAAAGAAAACAGATTAAAATATAAAAAAACGATAGAATTCCAAATGATTTTATAAAAAATACGTGATAAATTTTAAAAAAGCACGTGAAAGAAATTAAATAAATAAATAAACCAATAATAAAAGTGTTGAAAATAGTCAAGGAAACGAATACCCAACTACCCAAAACAATACACATAATTTTACGGGTAAAAGAAACATTCAAAACTTGTGTGTGTTTCTTCCAAATTAAGGTTGTAAAATGTAAAAATACCTCCTGTCTTTCATCCTGTGCAACGCTGAATCTGTAGCAAATCTGTCAATGAAATAACAAATGACCTTTGCTCAACATGTTTGTCTTTAAAAACAGCGTCTTCCTTTTGTTATGAGAGATAATAATATGGCAGGTTTTGTAAAAATGTGACCAAAAGTCAAGAATAAAAATAAGATAGCTTAATTCTATATAAATACTTCTTGCGCGAAAACTCGATTGCTTTACTGAGGTAAATGCTGTTCTGTAGAAATTAAGGGGGCCCGCTGGACTAGCGCCCGTGAATTCGACGAGTTTTCAGGATTTGTTTTTAATGAAAACAATGTACAATGTTATTCAAACTTTATAGATATATTAAATCACTTTAATAGTATACAAATAAATTATAATTAAAAAAAAAACTTTAAAGTAGTTAAGGGTGGCGCTGAAGTTGTCCTCCTCATAAATATGGACCTGGGTGGTGGGTAAAGTTTGATTCTTTCACTTATCTGTAAACAAAAAAACGAAAAACATTTTCAGATCTGTATCAGTGTAGTTATCGCAGGAACTAGAATAATAAAAAATAATTGACAAAATGTCGCGTTGTTGAAATTTACATACAGAAAACAGACTGTTTTTTCATTATTTTTTGTATGTAAAAAAAATAAGAAGTATTCAACGTAAAAACTTTTTTTAGTTCCAGCGATAAGTACTGGTGCATAACATAGTAAGATTTGAGACAAATTGCCCGAGCACTTTTTTTTTTTTTGCTTCGCACCGTGCGTAAAAAAATAGTTTCGAAATAAATGAGTTTGAAGTTTAAGTTAAGTATATTCTCAATGTGGGTTGAGTAAGCATGTTCTGAGCTAAATAAGCTGTAGAACTTAAAATATCGTCAATATCATGACAAAAAAAAAAAAAAAAAAGGATTATACTTTCGAAATATCAAAAAAAAAAAAAAATTATTTTTTGGAAAATTCTAAACTACCAGGTCCCCTTTATTAAATCATTGTTATAACATCTAAATCGCACATTAATTTACAAAATATCTGAGAAATCAAGAAAAAAATTATAGAAATTTCACTGAAATGGTAAAATTCAAATTTTCATGGTTAAAAAACTTGTTATAGTTATATAAAGTATATTACTAATACTAATCAGTAATAATAAAGTATATTAGTACGATTACTTGGTTCGATCAAAAGCTTTGGATCCTTCATGTTCATATCATACAACAGAATTTTTTTTAAAGATTTTTGACAAAAGAAGGAAAAAAACCACTCTTTAACAAAATTAAGAAACATCAGTGAACTTGTAAGAATTATTGCGCAGTAAACTTTTTCTGAGCGATGATTTAATAAATTTTGAGACCCTTTTGGCACAATGTGAAAAAGCATTTTTCTACTTTCGTCAGTCCTTCCTCCGCAATTTTTCTCTTTTCCTCTATTAAATTAACTAATATTATTACGAATTTATTTATTTCCCCATCGCGCTGCTGCTGCTGATGAAAGCACTAATGGTAAGTTCATTAAAAACTAAAATTCCAAGATGTTCTACGATTTATCGTTCTCTCCCTCATTTCGCCCTCATTTTCACTTCTACATTTTATTATACTAGAATGATAAAAAAAGAAGAACGAAAAGCGGAATGAGATAAAAAGAAAGAAAAAAAGGGACAGGAAATTCAGGGGATATTTTTATTTCTCTCTTTTTCAAGAAGCCATTAAATGTTTATATGAAGAAATAGGCGAGCACATGATTATTATGAACGTAACTCTTTCTTATTTTAGAATACAGGAAACCATGTCTAAATTAAATAACAATAAAAAATTTTCTTAATTGAGTGCTAAATAATATTTTACTGCCTTTTTTTAAGTTAAAAGAACCTCTTACATGTTTTGTTATTTATAATTTTAATATTAAAAAAAACAAAACTAAAATCTACTCGGAAAATTTCAACTTATCATGTGTGAACATTGGAGAACGCATAAATAAACTCAGGAATATGCCGATGTTTAAAAAATGCACGAGATATAGGAAGCAATGGATTGGAATACTACAAGAATAGCTAAATTCAATAGCCACAGGAATATAGCAATGTTGAATAGATCAAGAACTTCACGAAGAATGAATTGTTCAAGAATCTATAAAATGAATATACAAGCGTAAGATAAATGTCGTCGTAAATGAAGTATTCCAAATTCTACAAGAATCGCTATAGCATTCAATAGCCAAGAGAATATATCAAAGTTTGAAAATGCTAAGTATAAATGAAGAATGCAGTATTCCAAATACAATAAGAAGCACTATGAGTTAAGGGGCCCAAAGGAAGATTTTCCGCCAAAATTTGCAATGGAGTTTTATTTGCTTGGCCCTCATTTTCGTCACGGACCCCTAACGAGGATAGCATCATGTTCACACATGATACCTAAAGAGACTTCTTCTTCGTCAACGGCTCAACAGCCCATAGTGGGAGAAGACCGTCTGCCTACTGGCAAATTTCGAGGACAGGGAGATGTTTTTCTTTTTACGGGTAGGATTGTCAACTACTTCTAACAGCCTTGTCGAACCCTACAAACATCCATGGCACCAACGGCACTCGAATCGAAACCTGTGAAACTGTGAGCCAGGGTGCTACTCACTCCACCATTCGTCATCATCATTGGCCCAACAGCCCCATGGTGGGCCAATGCTGTCCGTCAACCGGCAGATCTCGAGAAAGGAGACGTTTTCTTTTTTTACATAGTAGGGTTGCCTGATCTACACCCAACGTTCTACCGTCATGTTAGACCGGGTTTACTACTGTTTAAAGTGGTTCCGAGCCACAACAAACATTCATGACACAGCCGAGACTCCAAATACGAAACCTGGGACACAGAGTGCTGGATATTGAGAAAATAGATACAAATAAAAGTTGAAATAATGTAATATATATATATATATAAGCTAAATCATAGTTTTATTAGAAAAATAGTTTTGATTAAACATTCTTCAAAGTCACTGTTTCCTTCAATATAGTCAGTCGTTGTTGTTGTATCCCTGAAGAGAACAAGGGAATCAAATATCGTGGTGCTCCATAATATTGACCATGTTGATTGCCAGATCGGAGTATAAATCCCTACTTTCAGAGATGGTCAGAAAATGCATGGCAGCTGCAACAGTTGGGCCATCAAAACATGATGAGGTGTAAACTTGACATCAGGGCAGTTTGATTCCTCATGAGGAGAATTGTTGCCATTGCCATGAGAGGTTGGACTTTTTACCTGTTTGTCAACCGCTCCTGCCACCCGACGGAAAACCCGAAATCAGCTTGATTTTTGCTTGAAATAAAAATATTAATCGATACTACCCGATGTTTCTGCTTTAGCGCTCTCTTTCATTTAGTTGGACTGTTTCGAAAATCCCGCCTACACATTTTATGCTCAGCTTTTCAAAGTGGAAAACAGTATTTATGGATTGGGTTCATGAATACCCCAGTTACTGCAAGTGTTATAAAAGATGGCTCTCAAAACATCACGCCACTTCATGCTCACAAAACATAATAATTCTATATAGTAGAGAAGAAATTTTGGGACCTGATAGGGGAAGTGACTTCGCTCTGTGCCATGGATGTTTTTAGTGGTTCGGAATCCACATTAAGTCGTAGTTCCGGCATAACAAGACTGTCGGGCGCAGGGCTGACAACCCTATCCAGCAAAAGAAAACAAAATCTGTCTCGAAATCTGCCAGTAGCCCATCATCAGGCTGATGCACCAATGAAAAAGTAAATTTTTCAAATTGTCTACTTCATACGTGATTTCCGGGCTTTTTGGAAACGAAAAACAAAGTCAATAATTATACTGAAAAGCACAGAAAATGAATTATATTAAGTATCAATATATTGTTTGAATAATAAAAAAATGCTCACGCAGAAACCTCATGTGTTTCGAAATCTACCAATAGGCGGACGGCCTTGGCTCCCCCTGGGCTGTTGCACCAATAAAGAATAATAACTTAAGTTAACATTTTTAGAATTTTATTTTTCGATCTATTTTTCTTCTATTTTTTTCTATTTTCGATTATTTTTTCGATTCGATTTTTTACTTAGATCTAACTTTACATAGATGATTTTGAGTTTTTACTTAGATCTAACTTTTACATAGATGATCTTGGGTTTAGATACTAAATCGAATTGTCTGCGTTGCTATCGATAAAATACGAAAAAGTTTAACAAGCACATTCTAAAATAATCATCCATGGCGAAATTTAAAAAAACCTTAATAATAGAATAAAGTTAAATTCTATACCTTTTATAACATAGTATTTTTGCGACACAATGAACTGATAACCTTTTAGTTCAATTAATTCTTTTCAATGAATATAATTTTTTGCCAATAGTTTTTTACTGTGACTCATTTTAGAATTTATACTTTATAATTAACTAACAATTCAAAATGTATTAAGAAAAGAGATATGTCTGCAAAATACCAATTTAAATTCAGATACAGTTTATATCATTAACTTATAAACCTACATTGTGACAAAAAAGAAAACAAAGATCAAAAAGGTAAAAAAAAAAAAAAGAAAAAAGAACTTGATTCTAAAAGCCATTTTGTGGAAGTTTAATAAACCCGCCATCAATTACGAAATGCAATACAGTAAATTCAACAACGGCCGCAGAATCGGCAACTAAAATATACGTTTTTTTTTTTCCTTTCGTTCCCATGCAGAGAAAATTGCTTCTTTTTAAATCCGATAAATCAAGTTTTAAATTATCGGTTTTGACTATCGCGTGTCAGTCTTCAATTTGGCTCGGCGATTTTATAATCAAGGTACATTCTTTTTTTTAGAACAATCATCGCTTAGCGTCGCAGCAATTACATCTGAGGAGCTGAGGTTCCAATCTGAGATGGGTCAACAAATTTATCGCGATTCCTTCAGCCAGCAGGGTAATTGGCAAAAAATCAGGACCCAAAGTTTTAATGTAGGCTGTCAAGGTCAAATGAAAGTTAAATTCTGTATAATAATCATAACGACTTTTATTTATGTTTCCGCTTTAATGATTTTTGCTTTCATATTGAGGAGGACGTAGCATCAATGGGAGAGGAAAAAAAAAATGGTAACATCTAGTACTAAATTCATTATTATTATTATTATTTTTATTTCTCTCAAAACATTTTAACTAAAATTCGTTTTAATTTATTTACTGTTTGTTTGGAGTCAAGTTATTTACCTACTTATTGGACAAGTCAATTTTCTAGTGTTCGCTATGATTAAATGTTTTTTTTTTTTTTGTTGTTGTTTCTTTAAAAGAAAACACATGTTAAATATTTATATATTTTCTTCCTTTTAGAAATGTATGCATTTATATTTTTTTCATTTGCGTGTGTTGATTCTACAGAAATGGAAAATGTAGAATTTTTGTGTAGTAATCAAGTTGCCATTGGCAACTGAAATACATTTGGGATACGAAAAAAAGAAATAATGTTTTCATTAAAATAAAATTCCTTAATTAAATTTTTAGGGACAAAAAAAGAATAGGTGGGTGTTTTTGAACATTCCAATCTAAAGAAAATTAAATTAAAAAAATAATAATATTTGTGTAATTCTGTCTGTTATTGTAGTAAAATATCCTGAAAATGATTTTTCCTGAAGTTGAATGAATCTAGAAAATATTTAATTAGAATTTAATTATTCTAATAATTAATAAAAATTAAATTAAATGTGACATATAAGCAATATATTTAATAAATATTGACAAATAATGATATATTCAATAAAATAAATACAGAGGAAATAACATATACATTAAATTCAATTAATATTTTTTAACTAATTTTTGAATTTGATTTTTATAGTGTTGATGAATTACTTAAATTAGCTTTACTTTTCTGTAAAAGCAGTACTGTTTTTACCAAGAAATTACTTTCCTCAAATAAGGTATGAATGAAATTTAGCTTTACATTTTTTTTTTCCAAGACGAACTTTGAAAGGGAGATTTTATTTTTTGTAACAAGCATTGCATAACTACAAACTTTAAGCCAGTGTTCGCCAATCCGCGGCCCGCCTTGAATATTTCTCCGGCCGATGGGATTTATCACATTTTCACAAAATATATTTATTGTATAATGGTGAAAGTAGTGAAAACCAATGTATTAAAAAATGCATTATATGTGTATCCATCTATTCAAAAATTAAGTGTCAAAATTATGAGAAAAAGTAACTTTTATTTTAAAATAATCTTCTTGCGAATATAGGACATATAGTGCCTGTTTTATTGACGAGTTTACAGATATGAGTTCCCAGAATAATTAAATTATATTCTGCGAACTCATGATCATCTTGGAACATCTAATAGAACAAGTTCACTGGTTCACATCTAATATTCAATGTAAGTAGTGTTATTTTTAGTGTTATATATTCTTTACAATGTGCGTTTAGTATCATTATTAATCATATTAGTATCACATTAATAATATTAGTATCATCCTTAGTAAACACAACTCGTTATGTTTCAATTTTTCACTCAAAAAATGTCTAAGTGTAGTGGGTCTAAATATCTTATATAGATATTTAGAGATATGATCTTATATGCAGCCCACGGAGTTAGCATGCATTTCCAAATTGGCCCGCAAGATCATTTCGGGTTGGTCACCCCTGCTTTAAACGAATAATACGCATCGTCCATACTTTTCACAAAACGTAGAATACTTATTTGGATAACTGTTAGAAGAAATCCACTATTAATACATAGATGAATAGAGTGAACAAAAATGTTTGCAGCAAATTTTTCTATGGCTTATTGATCTATTTTTAAAGCAATTTCTACCAAATCAGATAGAAATAATCTGTCCTATTCTATATAAAACAAGAAAAAAGCACAATAATTACAAATTACGCTTATTTCAATATTTTCTTTTTTGAGACAAAGAATAAATATTTATTAGTCAAACATCGTTATATTTTAACACGCAGATTAATTTATTGCAAGTAATAAAATAAAAAAAAAAAACATGAATGTAATAGTGTGAATACTAAAATTTTTAATAACATCCCTGCTATTCAAATATAAATGTAAGTACTAGGACATTTAATTTAATAAAAGATAGAAAGACAAAAGATAAGGCTACGTGATATTTTTCTTGTTAATCGAAAAGCAAAAAGGAAAAAAAATTTAAAACTTGACACCAATTATGATAAAAAAAGTTATTATTGAAAACATCGGATAAATAAAAAACAGGAAAAAAAATTAAGATATACCTGAATAACTATGTCTAAACATTAAAAAAAATTGTACACTTAAAGAAACATATTTTACATACAATGTTTTCACAAAAAATAGTTTCATATTTTTAAATGCCAAAAATCTGCTAGCTGAAAAACATATTCCACGCATAACTTTTTAAAAATTGTTTTATCTATCAAAAATGAAGCTACAATGAATTCATCTAAAACTATTTCACAAAAATTGTTTTAAAACCTCTGCTTAAATCATTTTAACGTTCATTTTATTAATTCTATAAAATCATCTGTGAAGAATCGTTGATTTAATCAACCTCAAATTTTCAAATCCTTCATTTGATCTCAAGTAATAAAAGAAAAGTTTAAAAGTCAATTTATACCATGTATCCAATGATTTTGGTTTGTCGTCCCATGGTCATTTTATGCACATGTTTGGCTAATGAGATCGGGACCTACAGTTTACTGTGGATTCGGAACCACTAACAAACGTCTATGCCATCGCCAGGATTCCAACCAGAAGCCTGTGGTATCAACGGTCAGAATGCTAGCTAATTGGCCATCAAGCCGCAGTATCCAAAGAATGATTGGATTCTCATATATACTGATATATCGTAATGCTGTACAACGTTGGAGTGGATATGCATTCAGATCTCTTTGCATTCTATGCCTCCCTTAGCCCATTACAGACCTATTTTGACGGAGAACTGGATGTAATTAAAGTTGCAACTGAACAAATTACTGTTAGAATAGTTCAGCTTGAAAACATAGTTATTCTTTCAGACTCCCTGTCCCCATCTCTGCACATAATGTCGCGGAATCAAAAATTATTGACTCCTACAGAAACCCTTCCTTCTAGCTTCTAAAAGGATGACTGTTGTTTTGCATGAATCCCATCTCATGTAGGAATAGCTGCAAGTGAGTGGATTGATAAATTAGCTAAAAAGGGAACTGCAAATTCACAATCATATAGTGGTGAAGTGCCATTTTCATCAATTAGAGAAATTATTTGAAAATACTACGGGGAAAATTATGACATCAAATTATTAGAAGAAACTAAGAAAAAGAAGTGGAGGAACTCGATTTGTAAAATCCCAGACTCCCCTACATCCATCGCAATAGCAGCTGTCCGCCTGGAGATTGGATATGATTGTCTTGCTAAACATCTACACAGCATTAGTATATATAACAGTCCTTTGTGCAACCAGAACTTAGAGATGGACAAAGATCATTTGCTATGTTGTTCTTAATGGAGAAAACTTATACAGCAGATATTGGCGGGCTAAGGAGTTGATGCATTCAGCTAGTAATTTTCTTTATCTTTATATAGTCCCAGTTTTGATGTAATTATTGTTATTATTATGAGTTATTGTTTTGCTGTTTTGTATTCCATCTTTATGCTCAATCGCATGCATCTGTGATGCACGTGATTGGTGTATAGAGATGCTGAAAATAAATAAGCATAAAAATGATGTGAAACCAAGAGCTTTTTCAACAATAAAAAAAAGGTTTAAAATTACAGAGGAGCTGTATAAATATAAAATTTTACTTAAAGCTAACTTCACTTCATACCATATTTATATATTCATTTATGTTAATAACTTAAGTATAAATACATTTTTATTTCAAAGTTCTACAAATATTTTTTCGTGCATGACAATAGTTATAATTAATAATTTTCTAAGTAGACGACTTGTTATTCCTTCTAATATCCAAAATAAAAACTTTCAATTCTTTTGTTTGGCCAAAATAATTTTCCACTAATGATTACAAATCTTTTGAATTCGGAATAATCGGTCATTATTTCGATTGTTTATAGCTGGTTTTGATTGAATTCCTCAAGATAATAAACAAACGAGCAAAAAAAAAAAAAAAAAAAAAAAAAAAAAAAAGAACAGTTCTTATAATCGTTAATCTTTCATCAGTACAAATTGAAAATACTTGAACACAAAATTAATCATGAAAAGAGTGAAGTAATGAGCAGGTAAAAAGCAAAAGAAAGAAATTATCTTCATCAAAATCGAGCGTTCCTCTTAATACATCGTCGCTATTCGAAGGCTTAATTTTTACAAGTAAAAAAAAAAAAGAATAATAATAAAATAAACAAATAAATGTAGCCGAGGCGAAAGGAATGAAAAGAACATTATTTCTAAATGGATTTTGCAGGAATTGTTATGTAATCATAAGCGCATGCCAAAAACACAGCTAAATTATTTAGTTTAACCCCTTAACTGCGAGAAAAATGTATGATACATAAAAGTGCTTATTACTGTTTGACTTGTTTCATAGAAACAGAAAAGAAAACTCGCCGAAAGAAGAATGAAAGGAAAGGGAGAGAGAAAAAAAACACCCCTTAAGAGCAAAAAGGTAATTATTAAGCAATTTGATTTTACACCATCAATCGAGGAGAAAGGAAGCTTTTCATCTCTCATCATTTTCGGAGAAAAAGAATAAAAAGGTGTTGAGGGGTTCTGGAAGGAGAGGAAAGAATAAAAATAAAAAGGGGGATCTGTTAGATTGATAATCTACTGCGGAACCACAGAAAGAGGGAGGGGGAAATATGTACATTGTGTATTTGGAATCACTTTATTGGAAAGGAACAGCACGGAGACACCATTTTCATGGACTTCATTTCGTGATTGAGAAATCTTGATCATGTTTGCCACAACTTGGTGCGTGATCATGTAGAACGCAACGCGCACACTTATTTTACACAACAATGACTTGATGGACTCGATTTAACATGAAGAAGGGTGTAGGATAGAATGCTCTGCAGGGAAGTATTGTAGTCTAGAGCTTCAGATAACTCGGCTACAAAAATTGTGTAAAGCAGAATTTACAGGATACAGGCTAGAATTGGCCAGTTGAAACAGGGCAAATCTAAAGGACCCGATCTTATTTTCTCAGAGTCTATCCACCATACTGGAGAAAGGGCAAAAGTCATCCTTATATAAAAGATAAACCGGCATCAGATTTTGATAGTTATAGGTCGATCTCTTTGACTTGCGTTTTGTCAAAGTTAATAGAGTGACTTGTCATAAGCAGGCTACGATGGCATCTTGAGACTAAAGGGCTTCTACACCCTGCTGGGTTTTTATCAAAAACCGATCCACTGAAGAACATGTAACCACTTTTTGACAGAATTTTAAAGACAATCTTGATAAATGCTCACATAGTAGGTGCCATTTTGGTAGATTTCAAAGGTGCATATTATTCCGTCTGGAATACATAGCTCCCTATATATATTAGCCACCAAACATATATCTGGAAATATGCTCCCGTGGTAGTGGTTTTCTTCGCCATAGCCAACAATGCCCACAAACATAGCCAACAATGCAATTACAAATGCCCACTATGATAGAGCACAATCTGGCTTCAGGGCACTACATACCGGCCTCCCTCAGGGAGCTGTGTCAAGTTGCTTGCTGTTTGGCGTATATGTGGAAGACCTAATATGCCCCCTGATTGAAGAGAATACCGAAATACTTATGTATGCAGACTATATAGTCCTTTGCACATAATTCTAAATACATATCTAAACAAAGACTCAAAGTGTCCCTAAATAGAGCTATGCTAAAAATTTATTGCTGGTGTTCTGAAAGCAATATAATTATTAATATACAAGAAACAGTTTATCAGACTTTCTCTTTATCAGACTTTCTTTTTTGCCCCCAACCTTTAGACCTAAATATATTTTATTACAATAAAACCCTCCCATGTAGAACACCAAGTATTTAGAAGTAACCTTAGGTCATAAACTGACTTGAAATTGTATACTGATGATATTCAGCAAAAGACTGAGAGGCGAATGTCATTGTTCAAACGTCTTGCGGGGGCTTACGCAACCTCGACTCTTCTTGCTACCCATAGGACCTTTAATAAAAGCCTGTAATGACTTATCGCATTGCCCCACTTATTTCGGTCTCTCAAAAATGGAATAGTGGCCTCGTGGCCAAATGGCTAGCGTTCTGGCCTTTGGTATCACAGGCTTCAGGTACAAATCCTGGCGGTGGCATGGATGTTTATTAGTGGTTCAGAACCGACTTTAAACTATAGGTCCCGGTCTATTTAGCCCTCGTGTGCACAAGATGACCGTAGAGCGATAAACCAAACCAAACTCACAATAAATAAATGAAGCGTTTGCAGAATAATGCCCTTCGTCTAATATGTGGTGTTGTCAAAACTACACCTATTGATGCCTTATTATTATATACTGAAGTTTAATGTATGCAGTAGGAAATAAAGAAAGCTGCCTTAAAGCTGTAACAAAAATTAATACGTATACAACAAACTGGACCTTGGATTAATTTTGGGCAGACTGAAAACTCAGGAGGGCTTCCTGTAAGCTGCCTTGAGGAAAATGGATGGACTTCAGTTCTCGACTTGTGTTCAGCTATTATTACCACTTTGGAAGCTATAATGATTCCTTATTTTTTTAGATCTTTTTGAGTCAAGTTTCAAAGACTCAGGATTGTACTGCAGCTTTTTGCTCAGTACCAGTATGGAAACTATCTATAATAATTTTCCTTCCGATGCATGGCTGCACATCTATAAGCTTGATATAAATGGTGTTACAGGAGCCGGAATTTTCTGTGGACATTTCTCACACTACCTTCCTTTAGGAACTGACAAAACCCCACTCGATGGGGAAGTTGACGCGATTAAGGTTGCTTTGACTCATCTAAATATTTGTCCTTTCCTCTTTGAATAGTTTTTCATATTCTCAGATTCTCAGGCAGCAATTCTGGCGATTGCCAATGGTTGCCAAGCTCATATTTCTTTATTTGTAATAGAATGTAGATCCCTACTACGAGAACTACATGAAAAACATAAAGTGGTCGTTTTCAAATAAATTCCTTCCCACTGTGACATCCTCGGAAATGAAATGGTAGGTGAGCTGGCCAACAGGAGATGTCATATTAATCAAGTTTCAAATAACCAAGTTAGTTACAAATCTGTATAGTCAAAAATCAATATAACCTTTAAGGCCAAGCAACTGTCACAATTAAAGGAAAGAACAAGAAATAAATGCTGGGAAGGTGACATCTATAATCTCCCACACAACACCAGAAGCAGTGCTGTTGCTGCCTTTCGTCTAGCTACGATGCATGACTGCTTATATGCACACCTTTACAAATTCAAAATAGTTGATAGTCCTGCCCGCCCCCTCTGCTACAATGAACGCTAAGCATCTCCTCGTTTGCTCAGTTCTTTCTCAG
The DNA here is from genome assembly GCA_021605095.1 of Caerostris extrusa. Lineage (NCBI taxonomy): Eukaryota > Metazoa > Arthropoda > Arachnida > Araneae > Araneidae > Caerostris > Caerostris extrusa. The sequence continues at coordinate 206,117 of BPLR01005418.1, read as the reverse complement.
ATCAGTGTTTTGTGCAGATACTGAGAAGCAAGAGACATTCTAAATTGATTGAAGATTTTTATCCTGTTTTAATGAACTTCAATCTGTCCTAATTCTTGTCTATTTAATTTCTTTTTTTTTTTTTTTTTTCAATTTCCACTATTAGTTCACACTCTCCCTCTATATATCTTGTTCCCATTTTCAATCGTTGCTAAAATGCTTTTTGTTCATCCACTCCAGTTCAAATACATTTTTTTGAACTTGTAGTGGATGACACTGGATGTGAATACAGTTTTTATCCAAATATCCTGGATGTTAATGCAGTTTTTTTAAGTATTAATTAAGTCATTAAATTTAATTAATTAATTTTATAGGAGAGAAAAAATCTCTCTTCTATAAGATATTTAGCAGGATATAAAGTTAGCAATAAATATCGTCAGTGGCGAAGAGTGCAGATCGCTGTTAAAAAAAATTTATTTTTCAAATTCTTTTTCATCGTGGGTTCTAGTGTGAGTCCAGGAGGCAACAAAATGGAAAATGAAACATGTGAATACATGAGGGAGAGAGATGGAGAGTGTGTGAGAGAGGGAATTTTTAAACTGAAAAAATGAATGACTTAAAAAAAAGAATGAAAATTATTTATAAAGGACTTTCTGCAATAAAGTGAAAAAAAAAGTAGGAACTGACTTAGATTTTTTTTTTTATATAATTCTTTTTTTTTTTTTTTTTTTTTTGTTTATAATTCTTCTACGTTGCTTTTTTTTTTTTTTTTCTTTTCTTTGAGTGATCTATTGCATTTTTCTGGTTTTCTGGATCTGTGTATGGCATAAAGATAATTGTCTCTGTATTGCCAGATGCATCAAAAATATTTTTAAAAAATTATATTTTCTATATTCAATCATTTCAATAAATTTTAAGATTTTATTTTAAATTATTCTCAGTGACGGAGATGTCTTATTAGGAAAAAAAAAATAATTGCGGGTCCGTGTAAATAAATATGTTGCTGAAATATTCATTTAGATATATTTTCAAAGGAGAAGTTTTAGTCGATTTTGAAAAACTGAGAATATTTTTGTTGTATCATTAATTTATAAGATATATTTACAGAGATTGGAAATTTAACAACATATAAAAAATAATAAATAATATTATAATGTAATAACAAAAATACATAATTAATAACGTCGCAATGGTATAAAAGCGATAAAGTAGAAATCTAAATTTATCTAGATTGAATTCTACATTTTTAATATGCGTATTTACTTATTTAACTATATTTTTCTCAAGTTAACATAATTAATATTTTAGACTGCCAATGCCGTATTTATTGACAAGTATAATAACGGACAAAATATTTCGTAGATAATAAATTTAAAGACAGATTCCAAGAACGCATGATATACATTTTTCATACACGAAGTTAATGAAATGTTTTCTCTCGGTAATAAATGTGTTTTTTTTCTACCTGAATATAATTTAATTTCAGTTGGTGTATTTAATCATAAATCATAATTACTGGAAATAAATAATTTAAAAGAGAAATTCTTCGAACCAATGCCATTTTACTGAGTTAATAAGTTAACTAAAAGAAAAAAAAGAAGTGAAATTTTTAACAATGGATCTATTACTCAAATACAGAAGTACATGTTCAGCTCGAATCGGAACCAGTTAATATCTTTTTTTTTTTTTTTTTTCACTTAAGTTTTAAATTGTTCCACATAACTACAATCTAGGGTCCTAATTACTTCTGATTGGATTATTTTCGCCGACTTACGCCGTTCTTGCTCGGCGTATTCAAACTGTTAAATAAAATTATTTTTGATGAATGATTCGTAATAATACAGACGAAATGCAGTCCAGCGCGTTTAATAATGGCGCTGATTTTACGTGTTTTTATATTTTTCTTCGCTACCATTCGTTGTTGTTTTTATGATAAATGGCTAATAGTGGACTTTTTGCGGAATATTAACAACTGTTCGAAGGATTAAAAGTGCAAAAAAAAAAAGAAAAAATATGGGGTAAAGTAATGGGTAGGTTTGTTATTTTTTATTGATACCAACTACTGTCGGCATGCGTATTTGAGGTTTTGATCGAACTATTCTTTATGGTAGAACAACAGCAGCATTCATTAAATTGGTAGGTCAAATGTTTTCAAACAGCAAATCATTTTTTTTGCAACAAAAAAAAATAAATGTAAGTAAATATTTCAAAGGGAATCCATTGAAGCTGCTCGGAGATCATGAATTCTAAAATATTGGTTTCCATCATAATTGCCTTGATTTTCCATTACATGCTATACGGAAAGATAGCCGCTGCGTTTACTTACGTGATTTCCATTTAATAACATATGGATGAATTATGCTATAAATCAGAAATCAATTGTTATCGGTTTGAAAAGAAAACAGCTCATGATTACTTTTCGTGATCTAATTAATGTATCATGAATCGAAAATGGCGACTGCAGTTTGAGATTTATACGTTTCAAAGCGTATGAAGCGTATTCAATTTATAATTCGCGAGTATTATAAATTGAATAATTTAGTGTATCAACTAAATGATATTTTCGAAAAATTAATACGAAAAAAGCAATTCCTCTTACAAAAAATTAGAATTATGATCTTGTATAAAAATTGGCCATTCTGGCGCTCGGTACCACAGGTTTCGGGTTGGCGTCACGGCGGTGCCATGGATGTTTGCAGTGGTTAGGAATCCACTTTAAACCGTAGATCCCGGTCTAACATGACGTTAGAGCGTTGGGTGCACGTCTGACAACCCTAATCGTAAATAAAAGAAAACATCTCCTTTCTCGAATTCTGCCGGTTAGCGGACGCATTGGCCCATTAAGGGGCTGCTGTGCCAATGATGATGATGATGGTGACGAATGTTCAAGTGAGTAGCGCTCTGGCGCTCGGTACCAGAGGTTTCGGGTTCGAGTCCCGGTGGTGACATGGATGTTTGTAGTGGTTAGGAATCCACTTTAAATCTTAAGTTCCGGTCTAACAGGATCGTAGAGCGTTGCGGAGGTATTGTTACTCAGCGTCCGTAGCTGATCTTCAAGCTACACGCACCTCCTGGGTAATGCAAAGTGAGCAACGTCGGTGCAGCGCTTGCCTTGAGGCATCCAAGACAACTGTCTAAGTGTTTGCAAGCTGCAAAAAAATCTTGCATAAAAAATAAATCCCTCAAACATGTTTATAAAGTTATTAAATTAGATGTAAAAATTCGAACTATTTTCCAACTTTTCAAAGATAAGAAATTTTTGAGATTATTGAAAGTTTAAAAACAAAAATAAATGAATATTAATTAGTTTGTAATAACACAAAACTTCAAGTTGCGCAAAAAAAAAAAATTAGTCAAAATTTTGAACAGCAGTCTCTTTTTGCATCGTAAATTCCTCAACTATAATTAACAAAAATTCTAACAATTAACAATTATATTAAAAATTAACTAATCCACAAAGAATTAATTTTATTAACTAATCAACAATTTATTAAATAAATTTTTTTTTTAGGAGTTTAAAAAAAATAAATTTTATTTAAAAAAAAAATATTAATTTAAAAGTAAAACAGTTTGTAAAATATATTTAATAAATTAAGATTTTATTATGAAATAATTAGCTCTGTGATTTTTCTAATCAGTTACCTAAAAATTGATTTTAAATATTTTATGAAAAACCTATTCAATAGATTTCATTTTCTTGTATTAATATTAGTAATAATTCAATGAATTGATTAAATATTTTACAATTTTTAAGCACACATAAAGTGAAAAAAAGTTTAGTAAAACAATTGTTTTCACACAAAAAAGGAAAGAATCAATTTTAATATGAATGAAAGCGAAATTAAAGTTGAAGAGACTTAAAAATTGCGACTTGGCCAGCTGATTTTCGTTTAAACTTTTTAATCTGTCGGGCAATTTAATTTTCATATACAATTTTTATATATATATATATACTATTGTGCCCAAAAAGTAAGACTAATTATTATTATTTTTTAAAAACTCTTTATTTCTTCCTACACATTTATTTCATCGCCTTCAAAGTAATCCCCTCCGGACACAATGCACGTATGCCAACTTTTTTACCAATCCTCAATGCATGCTAAACAGTCGTCGGCAGGATGGCCTTCAAAGCGCGCGGCGAATCATGTTGAATCTCTTCGATCGACTCAAAACGGTATCCCCGGAGTGGTCTTTTGAGTTTAGGGAATAGCCAGAAGTCGCATGGTGTGAATACGTTGATTCTGGAACGACATGGGTTTCATTTTTGCGGAAACGTCACGAAGAATCAATGCAGTGTGAGTCAGTATTCTCGGTACTCATCGAGATTTGACGCGTTTGAGGCCCAAAATGGAAGTGACCGATCCTTTTGAAATTCAAACATCAGCAGCAAGGTCTCTCATTGTAAATCGACGGTTTACAAGCACCAAATCTTTAATTTTTTGGACGTGAACTTCGTCGCTTGAGGTTAACGGTGACCAGAGGGCTATACTATGATCATGATAATCGTGTGTTGGTGTTCACTTATATATACTATTATCATAATAATGGTGTGTTGGGGTTCACGGAGGGTGTTGAGGGAATGGTGTGTTGGAGTTGATGGGAGTTTTCCTCAATTTTCTTTCGTACAGCATGCCAATGGGGGGTCGTTACCCATAAATACCCTCCCCTCATCCCCAGTCAGTGGATTGTTTGTAACATACTTAGTTACAAACAATCCACTATTACATATTATTATATATTATTATCTACTATTATGTTACAAACAATTATAGATTGTTTGTAACATACTTTGTAACATACTTAGTCAGTGGATTGTTTGTTACTGAACTTATCAATGTTCACCGATGTTCAACAATAACAAAACACTCACAATTCTTGAGGTTAAACAGTAGTCGTTTTTATGTAACATTGTTTGTAGCATACACGGAACACGAGGTCCACCAATGTTCAACAACAACAGCAAAACCCTCACAATTCTTGAGGTTAAACAGTAGCCGGTATACGAACGCCTACCACAAACAAAGCAAAAAAAACGACACGACGCTTTTAAACAATTCGAAATTCGAGCAATTACAAGCGGGGCAGCTAATCTATAGAATCGAGCCGTCGAGTTCGGTTCGGGCACAACACGCATATGCATACGATTAAGATTCATGTGCAATAAACGTATCACGAAATATCTGTGTACTTACATGCGGGGAGTACGCGGAAAAAAACAGGCGAAAAAAAAAAATCAATGCCCTTCGGATAATGAGATACTTTGTAGATCGATTTTTGACTGGGAAAAGGACAATAATGTAATGTATACAGTTTCTTTTTTACTTTGGCTTTTTATGTGATTAAAAAACGGAAATATATGAATGTGCAACGCTTTTTTGAGGGACAACGCCCCGCGCACTGGCACGCCAACTCACAAATTTACGTCAATGAGCTGCTTTCTGTTTAAAATGACATTAAGAGAAGAAAAACGGGCTCTTGGATTTATGTGTACGAATAATTCACAGATGTTTTATGCGATAAATGCGCATAAAACATTGAATTATTACATGTTCCACTTAAATGTTCATCTCAAAATACCTGCTAATAAGGAAAATTAATAAGCATTAATTATGGAGCACGGTACGTCATTGCTGTATTTGGCATTTAAAATCATTCTATAAAACAAGTAATATAAAAAAAAAAAATTAAGCCAATTCCTACTTTTTTTCACTCTATTGTAGAAAAGTTCTTAACAAGTAGAGTTGAAATTTTCCTCTTACATCGGGCGCCCTCTATTGGTAGATATATGCAACTTAAATCTAAAAAAAAAACTAAAATTAATGAATTAAATTTAATGAATGAATTAATATTTGAAAAAAAAACTGTATTAACTAACATCCAGTGTCATCCACTACAAGTTCAAAAAAAAGGGAATTTGAACTCGATTGGATGGATAAAAAGTATTTTATGAACGATTGAATATTTGAACAAGATATATCTAGGGAGAGTCTGAGCTAATAGAAAGAATTGAAAAAAAACCACTATTCTGCAAAAGGCTTTACAAATGTAAAGATTTTCTAATGATATTAAAGGATTTTTAGTTGCACCTACAAGAATACTGAATTCAAATATTTATTATAGGGATGGAAAGCAGCCCTTTTTAAAATCACAATCAGCATGGGAGGAATTTTGAAAAAATATTTTCACAGCGAAAAAGCAACTTTTTCCACTCATGTAAGACACCCAACGAATGAAGAAGAGATTTCATTGCTTTCCGGCTGTCAAGTGTTTGTACGAGGCAAAAAAAAAAAAAAAAAAAAAAAAAAACAAGAAAACTCCCATCAGGCAGTCAGATTGTGTATGTGACGTACTTATACACGTTATCACAATCAATGCAGTTACTTATGAAAATCCTCCCGTGTTTTTATTTCATTGTTCTTCGTGGTCATATTATTAATAAGTGAACAACATCATGGTCATAGCATAAATAAGTGAACAGCAACATACCATTATAATGGTCTTAGTACCAGTGAACACAAATCATTGTCAGAGTATAAACAGATGAACACACCATACTCATGGTCGTAATACAAATGAGAGAACACCATCATAGTCATAGTATAAAAAGTGAATACCAATAAATCATGGTCATAGTATAAAAAGTGAATACCAATAAATCATGGTCATAGTATAAATAAGTGAACATCAACATACCATTATAATGGCCATAATATTAATAAGTGAGCATTATCATAGTCCTGGTATTAATAAGTGAATACAAATCATTATCATGTCATAGTATTAATAAGTGAACACCATCATGGTCTTAATATCCGGTCTTAAATCTTATCGAATCAAAGGGTATCGGTTTGAAATCCAAGAAGCCAATTCGAATAGAACGGTTCCCATTCTGCAAAGGGGTAGACATTTAATAATTTTGTTGTTCGCTAAATCTTTCTATTTGATAAGGAAGGGAGGGTATGAAAACCTACCGTTAAGGATTTCTTTTTTCTAGGATACCATGGTACGGCGTACTGAAATCCCCATGGTGCACCCTGAATAATGCTGAACTTGCTACTCATGTGATATTTGAGTCGAATCAAAGTGTCCGCCAGTACCCCAATAGGGTGGGTACTTATTATTATTTTTTTTATTTTCAATACCGAAATAAAAACTTAAAACAAATACAAATAATTCATAATCGTCATCATGATGGGCGCAACAGCCCCATGGTGGGCCAAGGCCGTCTGCCTACTGGCAGATTTCGAAACATGAGATGTTTTCTTTTTACGGGGTAGGGATGTCAGCCCTACGCTCAACAGTCCTGTTAGACTCGGACATTCAGTTTAAAGTGGATTCCGAACCACTACAAACACCCATGGCACAGCCGGGAGTCGACCCCAAAACCTGTGGTACCGAGCGCCAGAGCGCTAGCCACTCGGCCATTAAGGCCCAATAATTCATAAAATAATCCATTTTTCAGATTCCAATTTGAGAGTTTCGAATCACGAAGGGGCCCCATTCGAAGTAATGATGGCCTGAACATGACACCGAACACAGTAGGGCACGTTGTTTGTCTTTCATTACACTTAAATTTTATGAACAATCGCTTTGGGTTTCGTGATCCGCGAATATCCAGAACAGAAAGTGGATGTTTTCATACGTCAAACATTAAAAGGAAAGTAGAGTTCGCGTCCATAAAAGCCAACTGTCATTAAATTCTGAAAAGGAATAAAAACTATTTTCATCTCCGTTTTCACCTCTTCTATGCATATTGCGTGAGGAAAGCAGATTCTTCTTTTTTTTTCTTCTTCTTTATTTCGCAGAAGAAAAAAAGTAAGTCTTGACGGAGAGACGCAAAACTGCGAACCATATTTCATCTTCACCAAGTTACATAAAGACAAGTCTGTTTTAACGGAGCTAAGCGATTAAATATATGAAAAGAATAAAAAAAAAAAAAAAAAAAGAATCTTCTTAAATACAATTATTTTTCTTTTATACCATTGGTGAAAGTCTGATGGCCAATTGGTGTGCACTCTGGTTTTTATTATACAGGATTCAGGTTCGAATAGTGGAGGTGGCATGGAGATTTGTTAGCGGTTCAGAATCCACGTTAAACTATAGGTCCCGGTCTAGTTAGCCTAAAGTTTGCAAAAAATGACCTTAGAGCGACAAACAAACCAAACCGATATTTATTTTTCGAATGCAGCTGGCAAACCATAGACCGTGATCTTTTATGCCATAAGGACAGCACCGATGTTACTCACTTAGCACTACCCAGGGGGCTCGTGTAATTTGAAGATAAGCTACGGACGCGGAGTAACAATGCCCCCGTGACGCTCTAAGATCCTATTAGACCGGGACTTACGGTTTAAAAGTGGATTCCGTAAGTCTACAAACATCCATGGCACCGCTGGGACTCGAACCCGAAACCTGTGGTACCGACCTCCAGATCGCCAGCCACTCGGCCATCAGGCCCACACCAAACCGATGCCATTGGTAGATTATTGTAAGGGGACCTTTAACATTAAAAAATGTACTATAGTTAAGATGCCGATTAATATTAATATAGCAGATTCAGCGTTATTCAATTTGGACCACAGCGCAACTGCAACAATGCACTTACAAGAGAGAAATGAAAAAATACTTTCCTAGGAAGGAAGAGAAACGAAATCGGTCCATATTTGTGCCACTTTGTGAGAAAAATGAGCATGTATGCTGAAATGAACATATGCGTTGTGTTAAGACGCGAACATTCTCGAAACTGGTTGGACGGAAAAACGCGACGCATGCGCAAACATTTACCAATTTTGGGGAAAATAAAACATCCGCTCCGGCCTGAGGTGGATTTTTACCATAGAGTAGTAGGGACCTAATGGCTGAGTGACTAGTCGGTCGGTGCCACAGATTTTGGTGTCGAGTCCCGGCGGTGCCAAGGATGTCTTGTGGTGCTTCGTAATCCACTTTAAACCGTAAGTCTCGGTCTAATATGCTTTAGAGCATTGGACATAGAGCTGACAACCCTATCCCGTAAAAGAAACCATCGCCTATCTCGAAATCTGCAAGTAGGCAGAAGGCTTTGGGGAATGCCATGGGAAATAATTAAATTATTTTTCAGAATAATTAAATTATATTCTGCGAACTCATCATGAGCGCGCTTCTTGGAATATCTAATGTAACAGGTTCTAAGTTTCACTTTAAATGACCGCAGTGACTATCCCTAGATATGCACAGTTTATTATGGATAGCAGAGCAAACCAGACTCTTAGTTGAAATTGTTAGCGCTTCTCGTTCAAATTACACCTGAGAATTGTTTATTTTTTTTTTCTAAAATGAATTTGACCCACAAAACACGCTCAAACATAACGGACGCTAACCTGCAACACCCATTACGATGTGCAAATACTCAAATCGAGAACGATTTTCAAAAAGCTAAGTGAAAGAGGGGAGAAACACATATCGCACTAGTACAATAAATATTTTTTAATGATTTCATCTTTATTATTTCGTTTATATTTTTATTTCTTTTATATTTCATTTTTAGTGTTATATATTTCTTTACAATGTGCGTTCAGTATCATTATTATTATTTTATCTATGTTTACATGTAAGAATAATAGTAAACACAATAGAAATAACTCATTCTGTTTCCATTTTTCTGTCCTAAAAATGTCTATAGTATGTAAACTCATGTTTGTGAAAATTGCAACACCATGAAGGAATCGTCATAATTGAATGAAATTTAATACACAGTTGAGTGGTAGTGGTACAGATAAATGATTAAATGTTCAAAACAAACAAACAATAACAAGCGATCGGAATCAGTATTTTGTCTAGCCACCACGCGCCGCAATAAGTGCTGCTACACGACGTGGCATGGAGTCAAACAAATTTTGAATGTCTGCCTGAGGAAGAGCATTCCATATTGTTTGTTTGCGCACCCAAAGCTCGTCTGCAGAAGCAACAGGACGAGGATCACAAGCGAGACGCCGACCAACGAAATCCCACACATGTTCAATCAGCGACATTTCCGGGGATTACGCAGGGCAAGGAAGAAGCTGTACCTGCCGCGTTGCAAAGAAGGATTGAACAGTCCTAGCAATATGAGGGCGCGCATTGTCCTCCTGAAATACAGCGCATGGCAAGCTTTGAAGGAAGGGAACAGCTTGGGGCTGTAGAACTTCACTGATGTACCGGTTGCTGTTCAGATTGCCCACAATTCTTAGCAATTGAGATCGCCCATGATATGCTATGGCACCCCAGACCATAACTCCGGGTGTTCGTCCACTGTGGTGTTCGATAATGCACTCCGGAAGGTGGCGTTCACCGGCATAGCGTCTGACACCAATGCGACCATCATGGTACCACAACTTAAAGCGGGATTCCTCAGAAAACACGACATGCTGCCAATCAGCAAGCCAGTCTCTATGCTGAGTGGCCCATTGTAACCGCAGGTGGCGATGGTTTAGCGTGAGAGGGATTCTGTATAAAGGAGTCCTTGCGCGCAGTCCACGCTGCAGCAGACGTCTACGAATTGATGAAGCACACAATGAAACACCTGTAGCTATTGACCACTGTGATGCCAATTGTCTAGAGGAAGCTGTACGGTCCGTCAGCGCCATGCGGACCAGGTGTCTATCATCGCGAGCTGACGTCACATTTCGGGGTCCACTCCCGGATTTCCGAGTTGTCCGACACTCGTCCGTCCACTGCTTCCAAAGACGCATCACTGTGCTGCTGTTACGCTGCACACGAGTGGCTACAGCACGATAAGACACTCCAGCTTCACGAAGGCCGATGATTCTTCCTTCTCGCTCTCTTTCGTCGAAGAGGCATAAGTAACGATTGAGCTAACGTTTACCACTAGCAGATAACCACCGATAACCATACACGCCTCGCTACAGCCGTCTATTTATTCGGATCCATCCGCCGTTCAGAGGGCGCTGCTCAGCATACGCATGCGCTACGGATTTGAAATTCTAATCATTTGCCTATCATGCGCTAATTTGCATTTCCTGAAAATTTCCTTCATGGTGTTGCAATTTTCACAAACATGAGTTTATATAGTGTGTGCTGAGGTAAGATGCATCTCCAAAGTGGCTCGCAAAATCATTTGGGTTAGCCACCCCTGACCTGTATATATATATTACATATTATGTTCGTATGTGTGCATGGAATTAGTATTGAGGTTAGTATTGAGCGAATTATTATTGTTATTAGTATTGAGCGAAATATATATATATATATATATATAAATAATTCAATATCCATTCGAACAAGAAGAAATATGGGATGTATGTTTTAAATAATAAAGTAATAATAAAATCAGGAAAGCTTTTTGACATTAAGAAAACATTAAAAAAATCATTTCCGTCAATGATGACTTCCCCACCTGGTCTGTTGTGCACACCGAAAACTGATATTATTGAGAAGCACAAAAGAAAAAAAGAAAATATTTCCTCTAAAATTCACTCAAAAACACACTCTCTACTTTATTTTAGCAGCGTTATTTTTATTTATTATTTTTTTTTTTTTACTTTTAGAAAACAACGATCGAGTGAGAGGGGGAAAAAAAGAACGTTTTTCCTTAGCTTTTTTTTCCTTTTGTTTTCTTTTTCCTCCCCATTTGTTTATTGTTATTTTATACTTTGAATAAAAATCCCGACCCTACGGGCCAACTGAAAGCGCTTATCACGCGATCTTGCACCCATAATCGCATGCACGTGTCTTGCGTTTTTTATATTTACTACATCGCACAGTCGAAAAAGATCCGATCTCATTAGGGTACTCAAGTTGGCGATATTTTTATCGTGATTTGGCGGTTGGCTGCTTTTTTTAACTCACGTTTAAGAAACGAGACGGAAAGCCGACTCAATTGAGGAATTAAAGATAAAAAGTACGCGTCACAATATTTATATTTTCCCTCTATTTTAAAAAATGTATATTGTAATTATATCTGCTTCTTTAATCCTTTTATATCATATTAATGAATTTATTTTTCTTGCTCATTTGAGAAATTTTTTTCAAAAATAACAATATATCAGAATGTTATTAATTCTCTCATTAAAATTATAACAATAAAAAAAATTATATAATATATTAAACAAATAAAATTATAATAATATAATAATAATATAATAATAAAATAAAATGAATTTATTTTTCTTGCTCATTTGAGAAATTTTTTCCAAATATAACAATATATCAGAATGTTATCAATTCTCTCATTAAAATTATAACAATAAAAAAAAAAAATTATAATATATTTAAAAAATAAAATTATAATAATACATAAATTAAAATAAATAAATGGTTTTCTTAATTGAGCTTTAAAAGATTGAAATGTTTTAAATATTACAAAAAAAAAAAAAAAAAAAAAAGCATGAAATTTAAATATGCGAAAACTTTCTTTGCAGCAAAAACAATTCGTTATTAACATTCAAAAGCTGCAATAATCAGAAAATAGCATTTAATTAAAAAAGAAGCTTCTAAGAAGTATGACATCAACAAGATTTTTTTTTATCAGTATTTTCACTTATCCATGTGATTTTTGTCCATTCATTCTGTAATGTTTAAGAATTTAGAATCTACTTTTCTGTAACGCATTAAAACTAAAAATTATTAATTAGTTGTTCATATTAACCCTCACGTTAATTTAACGCTGTCAATTAATAAATAATTAAAATTTATCATAGATTAATCGAACATACATTCATAAAAATGAATTGGTGCATGAAACAAATCAGCATAAAATATGTTTAGTAATGATAATCTTAAAACAGTCTTTTTTTTTCCTTTCTAATGCAGCCGGAAATCACTTAGACAGTTGTCTGTAAAACGGTATAAAATGCAACAATAATACACTATAATTGCAATCTTTTGTAAGGTATTAAATTAAAATAACACCAGCAAAGAATAACAAAAAATTTAATAGAAAGCCGCAGAAAAATAATAATAAATTCTTATAAATTTCCAACTTTTTACTTTTTATTTGTAAATCTGATTTCATCCATTTTGGTGTTTTTAAATGCTTTCATTTTAACTGAGCAATTAAGAGATATTATAATTATAAAATCTATCAAAGCAAATTTTATGTCAAATTTTAAAAATGAAGTCTATGATTTATTAAATCCTATATTTTATAACACCCGCGTATTTTGTTATACCATTGCATTAGTCTATATTCTTATTCTTCATTGGCTCAATACTCCCATAGTGGGCGGAGCCTACTGACAGGTTTCGAGAGAGATGTTTTCTTTTCAGGTGGTAGGTCCCTACTTTCTTTTCGCTCTATTGCAGAAAGTCCTTTATGGATAATTTTCATGTATTTTTTTAAGTCAGAAAAAATTCTCTCACTTTCCATCTCTCTCTCACTCATTTATTCACATGTTTCATTTTTCGTTTTGTTCCCTCCCTCGACTCAGACTAGAACCTAGAACGAAAAAAAAAGAATCTGAAAAGACATTTTTATCCAGCGAGCTACACGCTTCGCCACTAACGGTCTTGATTACTAAATTTATATTCTGCTAAATATCTTACATAAGAGAAATATTTTTCTCCCATATAAAACTAAAATGAATGAATTAAATTTAATTACTGAATTAATATTTGGATAAAAACTGTATTCACATCCAGTGTCATCCACTACAAGTTTAAAAAAAAAAATGTATTTGAACTGGAGTGGATAAATCAAAAGTATTTTATGAACGATTGAACATTTGAACGAGATATATATATAGGGACAGTGTGAATTAATAGTAGGAATTGAAAAAATTAAAAGGGCATTTTTCAACAATTTTCACGAACTCCTCTCCTGGTTGGGAACTCTAACTGACTCTCCGGCACTGCAGTCCATTTTGACAATAGCCGTCTGCCTATTGGTAGATTCCAAAACACGAGATGTTTTTATTTTTATTTTTGTCGGCCCAACACCCAATGCTCTACAGTCATATTAGACCATGGGACCTGAACGGCCGAGTGACTAGCGCTCTGACGCTAGGTACCACACGTTTAGGGTTCGAGTCCCAGCGGTGCCATGAATGTTTGTAGTGGTTCGGAATCCATTATAAACCATAGGTCCCGGTCTCATATGACCGTAGAATGTCATAGAGCTCAATTACACTTCTCACCCATATCATTCCCAAATTTGTAAAGGGCAACTCAGCTCTAGCCACAATGATGAGGTGGTGTGGTGTAGTGTAGCAGTAGTCATATTAGACCGGGGCTACGGTTTAAAGTGGATTCCAAACATTACAAACATCCCTGGTTCTGCTGGGACTCGAGCCTGAAGTCTGTGGCAGTCCTATTAGAATTAGGACTTAGTAGAAGTCCTATTAGACTGTGATCTACAGTATAAAAGTATTCCGAACCACTACAAACATTTATGGCACAGCCGAGACTCGAACCGAAACCTGTGGCACCGAGCGCCAGAGGTTGGGAGCTCTACATTAAGAATTTCTGCTCTATGTTATGAACTAAACGTTAAATTTCTTTTTCAAATAATTTTTGAATAAAAAAAAATAAAAATAAAATAAATTGTAATTAAAAAAACGCAATTAATTTCTGATTTAAACGCCTGTTTTATAAAGTGGAAACACGCTCCGAAATCTCTGGGCTATTAAACCAAACATCCATTAAAGCTTCATTTAACTTCATAAAACACACCGTGCATTAACTCTTCACTTGATTGACAGAATTTTAATTATGATCCTCGCCAAAGAGTTCGTTGCAGCACCTCAAACAATTCCTTGGCGTGAGAAGAAAAAAAAAAAAATTTCCTCCCAAAAGCGCAAAAATGAAAAGACGTGGCGAAATTCAAAAGGATTAAAACGGGCAATAAAAAAAAATAAAGAAGAGCGATTTGGCGGTTGTTTTAGCAGAGTCACAGAGGTTTTTTAACCAGCAACTGCTGCGCCAACCGTCCGATGTTGGCGAGCAAATTAAAAGCTCAAACAATAGAGGGCAACAAATGAGTCAGTTTGGCGAGAAAGCGGTGTGCGTGGGGAAGGGGATATTTTTAAAAATTGCGAAAAAGCTGAGCTATTTTATCCCGAGCTACCTTGCAGGACAAAGAAATTACTCCGCGTTGGCGCTCCTTAAGTACACACTCTATTCACCATCGATCTAAAATCTCCACGCAGTTTATCCGATAGATTAAAGTGTATTTATTTTACTAATATATAGCTTTTACTTTCATTTAAAAAGATGTTATACATACATTTATAAGAAGAAAATCGATAGTCTACAATAATAAATGTTATTTGTCTTATTATTATTATTATTATTATTTTTTTTGTATTACAATGAGCTTCGTGTTCTTTTTCAATTCCTTCTATTAGCTCACACTCTCCCTATATATATCTTGGTCAAATTTTCAAACGTTTACAAAATACTTTTTATTCATCCACTCGAGTTCAAGGTGCATTTTTTTTAACTTGCGGTGGATGACACTGGAAGTCAATACAGTTTTTTCAAATATTAATTCAGCAATTAAATTTATTTGATTAATTTTAGTTTTTTTCTACATTTAAGTTGTATATATCTACCAATAGATGGCGCCAGATAAACGTAAAAAATGAATGAAAATTATTTATAAAAGCCCTTTCTGCATTATAGTGAAAAAAAAAAAAAAGTAGGAATTGACTTAACATTTTTTTTTTTATTACTTATTACTATTGTCTTTCATAATGGAATATACGTGTACGTGAAAATAGATAGATTGAAACTCAAATGTTTTCACATGTGCGTCTCATATGAAGAAGAAAACCCGGGATATTCATACCCATGAACTAATGTTATTCATGAATCATTTCAAGAGTTAAGGCGCCCAAAGTACCATTTTCCGCCAAAATTTGAAATGGAGTTTTATTTGCTTGGCCCTCCTTTTCGGATAACTTCACGGACCCTTAACCAGGACAACATAATGTTCACACATGACAAAAAACTGCCATTAAGAATGAAAAGAATTCTCAAAACTCGAAATAAACCTGGTATAGCATTCTATAAAATTATTTTTAAGACCTTGTATATTTTTGAAAAGCATCGAGACAGCAATCACGATTCTTTTTTTTTTTTTTTATCTTGTGAGGACATCCATGTAAATCTCCTTTGTGCTACTTGTCGCTACGCATTTTCGACAAACACACGAACTTGCTGTTGTCTTGGAGTGGGACAGACCACCCGCATTCCATTGCAACACACGTAGTTAAGAATTACTATTCAGCAGGGGACTCATTGCCAAAATTGTAGATCATTTAGTCGACAAAGTGTGCCCGAGGTACACCAACGTGGAGGTAGATCTACGCTGCATGGCAAAAATGCATGCTCTGCAGTTTTGGAGAGGACATGGATTCATCCTACCTTCCTGTCTGTCCTGCACTTGTTTCCTCTCCCTGTGTAGGGTCGTTACGAGGAGGCTAGGGCCCTTATGGGCTAAACATGTTGCTATGTGAATTCCGTTGATTTTTTATATTCCTTGTTCTTTTTATTTTATTGCTTATAGTAGCCTGCAATTGGAAATAAAAACTTGCTGTTCTCTAAGCATGCGTTTGAGTCAATTGCCCACACACAAAATTAAATTTTACTTGAAACCTACACGAGATCTGATAAAATCATGGATATTCAATGATTCTCAACAGCAGCACGACAAAACATACAATTCATACATACATATTCGAATATGCATAAAATTACAAAAAAAAAAAAAAAAAAATAATAATAATAGAAAAGAAAGAAAGAAAAACGCCGCGCTATTAGTCATTAATAAAAACTTTCCGAATGCATTAAAACACAGAAACCTAGCAACCACTGCCGCCGCCGCCGCGCCTTTATTTATACAACCGGCACAATTTTTTTTTTCCCTCCCTCTCTCTATTTCCTAAAATCTTATTGATCGAAATTCTTCCCCCCCTCGTCTATATTCCCTCCCTCCCCCTTTCTCATTATTGTTATAAGTCCAGCACGTGGAAACGGCTCGTCAATTTACTTCACTTCATTTTATTTATACTCGGTCTTGTTTAATACATAAAATATACAGTTTTTATTTGATTTTTTTCCCAGAGAGGAAAAAAAAAGAGCAGGTGTTTTCATTTAATTGCCAAACAGAAAATACAGATGCTCGCTCGAGAGGACGCGCTCCGCATTGTAAAACCGTTAAAAACTCCCACCTGTTTGGCGTTTGGTGTGTAGTTTCATGAAAATAAAAAAAGAAGATCTGGTTTATAATCGGTTTTGTTATTATTTTACTTTATAAAACTATCTCCTAAGATAAGGGAAGATTTTAACTTTAAATTATTTAATCAATACACCTGCAGGCATACTACTGTGTCCAAAAAGGAAGACCAGTTTTCAATTTAAATTTTCCAGGCATATGGTATTTCAATTTTTTTCTTTTTAGGTTGTTGGCACTATCTTTGACATCTGTGCGATATTTGACATCAATATATTCATTAGTGTTTGAGTCACGCTTGGTTTGTGAGACGCTCAAACGGATAATCGCTCAAAAATCGCCGGAATCAGTTTTAGCGTCTCACAAAGCCAAACGTAACTCAAACACTAATGAATATTTTAACGTAAAATTTCCCACAGATATCAAGGACAGTGCCAACAACCTAAAAAAGAAAAAAAAAATTGAAATACCATAAGCCCCAGAAATTTTAAATTTATAACTGGTCTTACTTTTTGGACACAGTATATGAATAATGTTCTTAATTTTAGGACTGCGTTTCGATCCAAAGTATATGACATGATTAATAATATTTTATAGGAATAAAAAAAGTCATTAAAAAATTAAATTCTTTAAAGTACAAAATTAAAAACGAAATAAAAATAAATGTGTTTAAACCATTCTATACAAAGGAAAAGAAAGAAAAAAAAAGAACGAATCTTTTTTCATGAATCACAAAACAAAGGTACGTCCGAGGTACAAACGTAAAGGTACAAACGAGGTACGTCCAACGTACCTCGGCTCTTTGTCCGTCCGTACGT
This sequence comes from Caerostris extrusa, assembly GCA_021605095.1. Classification (NCBI taxonomy): domain Eukaryota; kingdom Metazoa; phylum Arthropoda; class Arachnida; order Araneae; family Araneidae; genus Caerostris; species Caerostris extrusa. The sequence continues at coordinate 188,174 of BPLR01005418.1, read as the reverse complement.
ACATTTATATGTGTGCGTACGTCCAACTTGATATATGTCTCTTTGGACGAGAAAGACTGTGTTATGTATACGACCTCTGTTTCGATTACGACTGAATATGCCAAAAAAAAAAAAAAAAAAAAAAAAAAAAATCTGGTCTTTCAATTACTTCATTCTTGATTGAGTCTATTATATAATTCGTTTTATTGAGAATAAAAACCGAGATTGGGATGCCGGGTCTATGAAAACAAAATGATTTTTAAATTTAATATTATTTATTATTATTATTTTGTTAATTATTTATTATTATTATTATCATTTATTATTATTATTTTGTTAATTATTTATTATTATTATTATCATTTATTATTATTATTTTGTTATTATTTATTATTATTATTATTATTTATTATTATCATTAACATTTTATTTTATATATGCTACTAAAACTTCTCAAATGTGTTGTGCACGGATGATTGTTAGCGGTTCGGAATCCACGTTAAACTGTAGGTCCCGATCTGTTTAGCCCAAAGTGTGCCCAAGATGACCGTAGAGCGACAAACCAAAACAAACCTTATGTGTTGTGACTAATTCTCTATGTCCTACAGTGAGGGAGGGACATCCCCATAAGTAATCGATTCATGGGTGCGGGGAAAGGGGCAGCTTCTGTTATGTTGGAGCGTCCGTAGTTAAAAGTCTGACTTGGCTCCGTGTCCCTGAAGAAGAAGGGGAATGTCTTCCAGGGGCCTTTAGGATGAATTACCCGAATTTGCATGTTGTATGGGAGAAAACCCGTAACACTCCTACCAGGTAGTTCGGCTCACACAAAGCAAGATGCTGAACATTCCAAGCGCCATCGAGTCTCCTCGTTTTTGAAACAGCGTCAACAACAAGCCGCCATCGGATGGAACCTCAGACCTCATGTTCACCAGCGGCGCATGTTGCCATTGAGCCATGAGTCGGGCATTTCTCTAATGAGAAAGGAAAATGATGTGTCCCGAAAGGATCGTATCAGATTTGCTCCCTCCTCTCTCTCTCTCTGTATATATATACATGTGTGTGTGTGAAGAAAGATTTTAACTGAAAAAACACAATCCTCACTATTATAGAGCCCAACATATTTGTTTACAGCTAATAATGGATTAGATGAAATATCAACAGGAAGGTATAATTTATTTATTCAACTGAGTTTGGCAAAATTTTGTGAATGTAAAATGAGTGTAGAAAGTATTCACACATTCAATAGCAATTAATGCAATTAAATGCTGGAATTATTATGTTTTATTTACAAATAAACGCCTTAAATTGTAATCCTTGTAAATTTAAAAACTCAGGACACTCCCCCCGAAATATACTGATTGTAGAGTAACATAATCTGCCAGTAGGCAGACGGTCTTGGTTTACTAATGTAGAAGAAGAAGTAATATGGCTTCACATGCTGCCTTTTTGTGTCTAAAAGCAGCGACTGCAACGCTTGCCACCAGCGGATTCAAATCTATTCAATCCTCTGGTTAATTTGGATTATTTTTTCAAGCTGTATAGTCACATTTACTTAAATCGTATATTTTAATTAACATTCACTCCTTACAAAAATTGCCATCTTTCATGACATTGTCCTTTCTCTTTTAAAAATTTACAAAACAATTGAAATTCACTGAAGAATGAAAATGATGATCCTAACCAAAACAGGTTTACTGTTCGGCATAATTAACAACAGAAGAGCGCAAATGACTTCGATGTGCCCGCATCTGAAATGGGTCCCATTTGATAAACAGTACAGAATCATAATTGGACAATTAAAGGAAAACGTTTAGGAAAAGATTACACCTTTTACTTTGGAATTTATTTAGAGCGCTTATTGAATCAACATTGCGCTTTAATGAACTTCGCCGCATTCATTAAAAGGAATTTCAAAATCTTTCGTGAACACCCGAAAATCAATTGTTAAACAGGAAACAAACCTCGAATGTTCATAACCTAAAAGATATACTACTGTGAACAAAAAGTAAGACCAATTTTTTTCCAGAAACTCTATTTATTCTTCCAAATTTATTTCATCGCCTTCAAAGTCATGTCCAGACACAATGCACTTATGCCAACTTTTTTTCCAATCCTCAATGCATGCTAAAAAGTCATTGGCAGGGATGACCTTCATAGCTCGCACCGATAAACATATTTTAAAATGGAATTTTGAAATTCCAACATCATCAGCAAGGTTTCTATTTGCAAGCACCAATCATCATCGGTGAGCTTCATCGGTTGAGGTGGAGGGTCGACTAGAGCGCATTTCGTCTTCAACGCGTTCTCTGCCTTCTTTGAACTGTGCATACCACTCCTAAACATTTATTTCCGATATAGGAATCTTCTGCCACATTCTATACGTTTTCGCAAACAAAATTCAATGCAAGTTCTTTGCTCAATGAATTCAGACATTTCAAAAATAGCCGTTATCAGTTTTAGCGTCTCACAAAGCGAAGCGTAACTCAAACACTCATGAATATTTTGACATCATATTTCACACAGATGTCTAGGAGAGTGCCAGCAACCTAAAGAAGAAAAAAAATTGAAATTCCATGAGCCCCGGGTATTATAAATTGAAAATCGGTCTTACTTTTGGACACAGTAGTACATCTCGAATGCTCATAACCTTAAAGACATATTATTAATAATTGCGAACACTGACACACTATTGTGAAGTGTCAATAAAATTTGAGAGATTCTGTATCTAATCCCTTATTTAAATATTTTAGGGGCGAAGAATTGAAACGTCCGTGTGTCGGATTGGATTTTGGAAAAAGTATTACTACTGACAAGCGTCAAAAACTACTAAAACTTGTCTGAGATGCTACTAAGATGTCTATTTTGAGGTTGGCATCTTTGTGTATATAAAAAGTATATACAAATATACTGCTGATAAATATTGTGACAAACATGAAACGTTACTGAAATTTGGCTGAGATGCTACTAAAAAGTTTTATTTAAAGTGGTTGTCCCTGCATAAGTCAAACAAGTTGTTCCCGAATACATTTAAAAAAAACCTTTTGGTGGTCTGCTTACGTTATTCTAATTGTTAATTATTGAACAATCCAAATTAGAAAAGAGCATAAGTATATTCAAAAATACTGCTTATAAGAACTTCTACAGACTTCTACTTAACCGTAATTCAATCACAACAGAAGCTGCCCCACCCACCTTTTCCCTTCTTCTATGAGACCACATGGGTTCTTGGACTAGGTCTAGATGTTGCTGTCTACCAAGTGGGATTGCAAACAACAACTAACTAGAATTCTGAGAAGCATCGACACTATTGAAATGTCTCAAATACTACTGAAAGATCTTATTTGAAATGAGTGCCACTGCATATGTGAAATACGCTGTCTCCAAAATACAATAAAAAAAAACCAACGTTGGTGATAGGATTAAGTTATTCTAATTGTTAAGTGCTGAACAATCCTCATGACTGACCGCACGGGTTCATGAATGACCACCTCTCAGTGCTGACCACACAGGTTCTTGGACTAGGTCTAGATGTTGCTGTCTACCAACTCAGATACGAAAAAAAAAAAAAATCATGAGAATCATCTAAACCAGGGGTCTCCAAACTACGGCCCGAGCGCCAAATTCGGCCCGCCAGTACCATCAATCCGGCCCGCTACAGCGAATAGATTATTGTTGCTGCAATAAGTTGGATAAAAAAATACAGAATGATAATAACTCGGTTTTATTGACTTGCTTGGTAAAGCTTAATGACAAGCATAATAAGCAGAAAATTTAACTTAAGCATAACAACTAACTGAAAATTATAGATAATGGCAGAAAAATTAAAAAACTGTTTTGGCCCTTGGTACTTATTGGAGTAAACAGACTGAGACCCTAAGCCCTAAGACTGGAAAGTTTGGAGACCCCTGATCTAAACTAATGGAGTGTCTCAATAGTTTTGATGATTTTCATGATTTTGTTGTTGTTGTTTCGCATCCCACTTGGTAGACAGCAATATCTAGACCTGGATTGTTGAAATGTGAAAATGTCTCAAATACTATTGAAAAGTCTTATCTGAAATGGGTGCCACTGAATAAGCGAAACACGTTGTCCCCAAAATACAATAAAAAATCAACGTCGGTGATCTGATTACGTTATTCTAACAGTTAATTACTGAACAATCCGCAATAGAAAAGAGAGCATTGTGCCAAATAATAAATATGTCGCACATCAAAAAGCGAATCTTTCACATCAATCCTGCGACAAAAAGGAAGGGGAGAGAGAAGACAGAAAAAGAGACTGGAAACAATCGCTTACAAATTACCGCCTCGTGAAATGTCACGGAATTCTTTTCACTTGGGGCCCTGCATGAATTATTATTTGGGGGTTGGGGAGAGCATTGAGAAGTGGGGCTTTGCGTTTTCTATTTAATATCATTAATGTTGCAACATGATTTATGCGCTTCAAATGCAAAGAACTCGCAGCAAAAGTTGAGCGAAGGAAAAATCTACCTGCTTGCAGCAAACAACAATGGCGGACGACTGAGGGATACTTAATAACAATTTTAACTCCACTGGGCACAAATACTCTCCGACGGGCAGATGGAAAACTAACACACCGCGTCACTTTTTGACGTGACGGAGGGTAAAAGCAAGCTGGTAAATTAAAATTTTGTTTCTTCCACCCCCTCTCTACACCCCCTCCCCTCCCACCAGCGTCATCTTTTCAGAATTTGGCAGCCCCGTGACGCTGCACTGAAGTGAAGAGACAGCGAGACTGGAAAACCATTTTCATTAATTAAAAGTTAAATGCAAATGCATCAAAACCGGAAATTTAAAAGGGTTACTTCCCGTGCTGATTATGTTAAGGGAGGGAGAAATGTAGGATGGGGGGTTGCTGGTGGGAAATGCAGTGCTGACCCTACTATATCCCCCCTCACCCCCACCCACCCACTTCTTCTTCCTACACTATCTTCAAATTTGTTGGAAATGTTTCTGTCACGCATTTTATCGTTTTTCAGCGTCACATGTAATGAGACTGAAAATATTGTCTCTGTGGTTGAAAAAAAAAAAATGCAATGGTTTCTGAAAGGAAAAAAAAAACCCATGACAATAAAGTAATATAAAAAAAAAAAAAGAAGAATTTAGAAACTATGAAATTATGTGAATCATTTTATTCAGACGTCCATGTCTTCGCTTCCAGGTAAATACTATTTTAAATTGGACAGGCTTTTTTATCATACTGTAAATGGAAAAATTCATCTTAGAATGTGAAATGAAATGTATTATATTATTCGTACACTGAGTTAAAATTATTGAAAAGTAAATAAATAATATATAAGATAGAAAACCTTAAATCCATTTAAAATATGCCGAGGAAAAAAAAAAGGGTTTGATTTGATTTTACTTATTTTAATTTAATTATTTAGTTTATTGAATTTGAATTTCTGTGGCATTTCTGTCACAAGATATGACAGAAATTCAAATTGTAAAAATCCTACCAAAAACATTTTCATTTATTCAAAAGAAACATTCAATATTCAAAATAGATATTGTTATTAATAAAACACGTCGAGCCATTAGAATTTCTTATAACAATTATTTAATTAAATAGCTATTGATAGAAGCTGAAAAAAGTGTACAAAATAATGTCAAAAATTTCAACAAGAATTTCAAATAGAAAGAAAAATTAATAATGAAAAAAATCATTTATAATTGAGAACAAAGGAAAATGGGATTTCTTTTATTTGTAAAATAGAATATAAAAATATTTATCCTTATTAATTTCCTCCAAACATTTCAAAAATATATTTCCATCTCCACTGCATAATGATGTTAAATAAAAAAGGTCGACCAGAGGCCGAGAGGAGAGGCAGAGAACGCGTTGAAGACGAAGTCTTCAACGCGTTCTCTGCCTTTCCTTGAACTGTTCATACCACTTGTAAACACTTCTTTCCGATATAGGAATGCTCACCGGATGCCTCATGCAACATTCTATACTTTTCTGCAAACAAAATTGAATGCAAGTTCTTTGCTCAATTCATTCAGACATTTCAAAAATCGCCGGAATCAGTTTTAGCGTCTCACAAAGCCTAGCGTCACTCAAACACTCATGAATATTTGGACGTCACATTTCACGCAGACAGTGCCAACAACATTTGAAGGAAAAAAATTGAAATTCCATAAGCACCATGAATTTTAAATTGAAAATGGGTCTTACTTTTCGGACATAGTAGTATGAAAAAAAATATATATATATATAAAACACATAATTAATAAATTTAAATGCTTAACATTCATATTCTACCATGTAGTCCAAATTTCATTGACTATATATTTTGATAAAAAAAAAAATAAATAATGTTATGCGTGCTTTTACGAAGATGAGATGTATCCAAGATGTAAGAAATAATTGCAAATGAAATGGCTTCATTTAATACAGCTACTACACGACGATGTGTTTGTTGGCGCACTCATAAATACATGAATAAGAAATGGGCACGGTTACAGTTCTGTTTACCGTTTCGTTAATCAAATAACTGCAAGGTGCATCCACTGATTACCACAAAACTTGTAATGGGCCCATTCTTTGTTCAGCTTTCTTTTAATTGACCTGGGCACAATAAAAAGACTCTCCACTAGATGGAACGACGCGCCAATCAACGACGCCAACGAAAAAAATTCGAGAGGAAATGATTCATAGGCTATAATTAAGCGAAGGAAGAAAAAAGAATGAAAGATTTTTTTTTGAATTTTTTGATTGGCGAATATTTTTACAAACGAGTTTAAGAACAAAAAGATACAGGGCATGAAAATAATTACAATATATCTTCTTAAATTTATTCGTTCTGTTGAATATCCATTGACACCTGAGATTTTGCAATGCCAAGGGTTGTTGAGAACTCTTACTTTAAAGGGAATCAAATCGTTCTTCAGTGGTTATTGTGGTCCTTGGGGTAATGAACGAATTTCCTTTGCAAATAAGTAATATATAAAAAAATTGAATGTCAATTCCGACTTAGGTCAACAAAAGAAAAATTTTATTTTAGTTTTTATTAAATAAAAAAAAAATTATGCTTCGACGAGATTCAATCCGAAGGCATGAAGATTCTACGCCGAAGCTCTACCAACTTTGCCATTGCAAGACAAATTTCTTTTTACACTATATTGCAGAAAGTTCTTTATAAATAATTTCATTTTTTTAAATTAGAAAAATTCCCCCTCTCTCTCTCTCACACACACTTTCTCTCTCTCACATACACACTTTACATCTCTCTCACTCATTTATTCACCTGTTTCTTTCTCCATAGTGTTCCCTCCTTGACTCAGACTAGAGCCCAGAACGAAAAAAAGAAAAAAATTTCCAGCCATCTACACGCTTCGCCACTGCGGGTATTGATTCCTAAATTTATATCCTGCTCAATATCTTAGAGAAGAGTAATTTTTTTCTAAGATCATTTGGGTTGGCCACCTCTGGCCTAGTGGAAGTATTCTAGGTTTTCTCCCACACGAGACGCGAATTCGACGTAGTTATCCTTTTTTTACTCTCATAAAAGAGTTGAACTACTGTGCAGAAGGTCAGAATCCGCAGAAGGTGGGCGTTGTAGTCACTGCTTTCATAAACAAAAATACTCGAAAGGAATTGTGTAAAACGCCTCGCATCGGTAGTCAAGCTTCCTAGTGGAAGTGTTCCAGATTTTCTCCCAAATGGCATTAGAAACCAAATCAAAATTAACCAGCATAAAAATCAAATTAAGTCGATACAAAACTTTGATAAGTCATGTTGTCCTTTATGGAAGTGAATGTTAAACACTTAACAACCCAGAAGAAGATCTGTTGTCAATATTTGAAAGAAGAAATCCTAAGGCAGATATTTGTTGCGCAACAACATAACATGTGGACAAAATGTGCAGTGCAACAAAATAACGTGTTGAGGATTCTTCAGAAGAGGCCTGATGGCTGAGTGATTAGCGCTTTGGGGCTCGATGCCATGGATGTTTGTAGTGGTTTGGAATCCATTTTAAACCGTAGGTCCCGGTCTAATACGACAGCGGGCGTTCATAACCCAATACAGTAAAAAAAAAAAAAAAAAACAGTTTCTATCTCGAAATCTACCAATAGGCAGACGGACTTTTGTCCACCATGGGGCTGTTGCGCCAATGAAGAACAAAAAGAATTCTTTATAATCCTGAGGTATATAGAAAATATTGTGAAACTGGTATTATGATAATTGCAAAGGCATCTCGTATTTGATGGCTGAACCATGTGTCTAGATACAGTGATGCATGTCTAACAACAAAAAAAAAAAACACTTTTCGAGAATTAAGGGAATAGGACGAGGAGAAAGACCACCTCAAGGAGAAAAACAGCACTTGTCAGCAGCGGAATTCAAACCAATGCCCCTTTGCCCACCCACAGCGTGAATTACTACTGGGTCACGAGTTAGACGATGGATTTCTGTCGATTTTAAACAGTTGTAATGCAATTACATTCTAAATTCCTTCCATTCTGTTCGCGGTATTCATTATTGATTCTCTACCACTTAATTATCGAATTAAGAAAAAGAATTTCGGCATCTCTGAACGTATCTTTCTATAATATTATTGATGAAAATTAATTATTTTCGAGAACGGCAAGTTTTTTTTTTAAAGCAAGAAAATAAAAAAGAAAGGGGGGAAAAACCCTTCCAAAGTGTCAAAGATAACGCGCAACATTGTATCGAAGCGAATGAGTAATGGGATTATGGACTTGAATGAATTTATCATCAAAACCCAAATATGGAATGCTGTAGAATTCCTTGAGGCCATGTGTGACACAAGGTCAAAATAAATATTTTGGCAGGGTTTTTTTTCTTCTTCTTTTTGTTTAAGAATCTTCGATGATAACTTCTACAACATTTCAATAACTCACTACAGTAGATAGAAAAAAACAAGTAATATAAAAAAATTTTTTAATGTCAATTCCTACTTTTTCACTATATTTCAAAAAATCCTTTATAAATAATTTTCATTCATTTTTTTGAGTTACAAAAATTCTCTCTCTCTCACACACACAAATACAGACTTTCCATCTCTCTCACTCGTTTATTCACGTGTTTCATTTTCCATTGTGTTCCCTCCTTTACTCACACTAGAACACAGAATGAAAAAAAAAGAATTTGAAAAAGACATTTTTTTTTTTTTTACACGCTTCGCCACTGACGGTATTGATTTCTAAATTTATATCCTGTTAAATATCTTTTATAAGAGAAATTTTTTCTCCCCTATAAAACTAAAATTAATCAATTAAATTTAATGAATGAATTAATATTTGGAAAAACTGTATTAACATCAAGAGACATCCACTACAAGTTTTAAAAAAATGTATTTTAACTTGAGTGGATGAATAAAAAGTATTTTATGAACGATTGGAAATTTGAACAAGATATATATAGGGAGAGTGTGAAGTAATAGTAGGAACTGAAAAATAAATTCATAAACAGATTTTATATTATTTGAAAATAATTAGAACACTTTGATATAAACCAGTAAAGAATATAAGCCTTTTTGTAGAGAAGCAACTCCTCAGAATTGTCTGTTTATTGTTGCCTACGTTCTTTTACTTTAGCGTTGTAGACAGCTTCTTCTTCAATGGCGCAACAGCCCCACGGTCGACCAAGGCCATCTGCTTACGGATATATTTCGTGACACGAGATGTTTCTTTTTCAACGGGGTATGGTTTTCAACCTATCGCCCAACGCTCTACAGTCATATTAGACCTGGGGCCTGATGGCCGAGTGGCTAGCGCTCTGGCTCTGGGTACCAGAGGTTTCAGGTTCGAATTCCAGTGAAACCCGAAACCTAAAAAGCTATAGTGCTAGCCACTCGGCCTTCACACCCCCTTGTAGACAGTTTACAAAAAATAAAATTTTGAGAAATTCATTTTTGAGTTAAATCTGTGAAATTAACGCATTAATATTTTCTGTTTTTATTTATATTTTGGTGCTTCTAAATTGTGGACTTTTTACAAAAAAAAATAAATAAATAAATAAAAATTGTGTTAATTTTTGAGAAAAATCCTCAACTAATTATTTTTGCCTCCAGTTTATTTTATAACTCGTGGCTCAGTGTAAAAAGTGCGCCGCTGGTGAGCAATAGGGCAGATGCTTCGTCCCTGGCTGTATTTGTTGTAGACACTGTTTCAAAAAACGAAGAGATTCGACGGCGTTTGTGATGTTGAGCATCTTGCTTTGTGAGTCGGAATACGTGATGGGAGTTTACTTGTTTTTCTCCCGAATCCCCATTCCCCCTCCTACGATGCACAAATAGAGGGTAGTTCCCTCTATAAGTCCTCCAGGAAGGCATTGTTCTCCTTCTTCAGCAACTTCTACCTACGGGCGCTCCATCACAACAGAAGCTGTCCCCTTTCCCTCCATCCGTGAGTAGACTAGTCATGGGATATATGCCCCAAACTGCAGGACACTGAGGGTTATACACATAATAATAATTATAATGTAATTAAAATTAATGTATTGAACGAGTATTGGAATAAAGTATATATCGAGCCACGGAATAATAATAAATAAAAATTAAAATAAAACTTAGTTATTTGTTTTCAAATATTTTTTTTTTTTTAAGTTTATGCTTTTAAGTAGTAAAAAGAACATAAACAGTATTTACACGTTTTAAAAAAAAAATTAAAAATAAAGAAAAGCATTAGAAGATAAAACTTATAAATTTTGTGTATTCTAAACAGCTATGTTTCTTTAAAAAAAAAAAAGAATTCCTTAAATTTTAAATTAGGCAAAATACGACATATTATGAATGATTTACGACTAAATTCGTAAAAACAGTAGAAAAACATTTCAAATATTATGTAAAGGTAGTTTAAAATAGTATAATAGAAAAAGCGGTATTTAGTAAGTAATATAAGTTTAAAAAATATAGTTCGAAAAATTAAGTTTTAATATATTAGTAAACCAATTTTTAACGTCTTGATGGTTTTGGCTTTGTTACTACAGGCTTGAAGTTCGAATCCTGGCGGTGGCATGGATGTTCGTGAGTAACTCGAAATCAATCGGTCCAATGAGCCCAAAGTGTGCACAAAATTACAGTAGAGCGGCAAACCAAACTATATTTAATGTTTTGTTTTGTCCACTATCTTAACACTTATAAAAAAGGAAGCCTAATGGGTGAGTGGCTAGCGCTCTGGTGCTCGGTACCCCAGAGTTTGAGTCCCGGCTGTGCCACGGATGTTTGTAGTGGTTTGGAATCCACTTTAAGTCGTAAGTCCCGATCTGCATAACGTTAGAGCGTTAGGTCTGGCAATCCTTCTCCATAAAAGAAAATAAAACATCTCCTTTCTCGAAATCTGCCGGTTGGCGGACGACATTCGCCTAGGATCGCAGTGTGTTGCGGGGGTAGTGTTACTCCGCGCCCGTATCCTATTTTCAAGCTACACATGCCCCCTGGGTAGTGCTAAGTGAGTAACGTTGGTGCAGCCCTTGTTTATGGCATATAGATGAACTGTCTGTGCATTGCCAACTGCATTATAACAACAACACTCATAAAAGATCGATTAATTGGTTGCTTTAGAAAATAACGGAGATTCAAGGTAAATTTACAAAAGTAATAGTTGTGAAACATTTTCACAAATAATAGAAAGTGGATAATAAAAAAATTATTAAAAAATAAATTTTTTTTCCTAAAATATTACGCCAGATATCACGTGTAACAGAAAATTCTATTTAAGTACTTCTAAATGTTCCCCCCCCAAAAAAACCCGACCCAATCATTAAAAAGTCTATTTATATATAAATATACTGTAACAAGTTTAAACCCTTTATTTATTTTTCCATTTTCCAAATAAATCTATTTAAAGGAAAGAGATTGCCCAACTACTTTAAGATGAAAATAACGATATTTTAATCTCATTAACTTTAAACAACAAAACCGAAATCGATCTCTCTTCCAATTTTTGACTCGTATAATACAATAGACGTTTTTAATTTTAACAATTAACGAGAAAGACATTGAATCTGTTTTGTACTCCTTAATAGAAACCAACAAAAAATGCGAAAGCGAGTCGTAAACGTGATTTGCAGAACACGTTCCTTGAAAAGAAAAGGAAAAAAAAAGGAACCGCACAGAATAGACACGATGTCTATTTATAAAACTTTTCCGGCCTAATAATAAGAGATTACATATCGATCGAGAGTCAACTTTCCCAAAAAGGCGAATTAAAAACGCTTATTAGGAGCTAAGAGTAGAACCTGGAGAAATAGATCTGGCGTATGTGCGTGGGAAATAATTGTTCCAATAAACGCAAATTCGCCTTTTTCTTTCACAGAAAAATAAAATAAAATAAAAAGAAAAACTTTTAACTTCCCGTGATATGGATTAAATATATATATACCCTCGGAATTTTCAGTTCGGTTAATCATTCGCATCTATTCTTTTTTTCTCCTTGGTACTCGAGGGCTTAATAGAGTACCGAAATTAAATCCAACACGCCTCTGAATGAGAATTATGTGACGAAATGGTCTCGTTAATGGCCGGCGCACTCGTGAAAGCGCGAGATCATAAGTCGCGTGACCTCTCACGATGCACGTGCGACCCCGAGACGCTCATTCGGGGGTCGTCTAAGAATTAATCCAACACGACACCGCAAATAGAATTCTGAAATAAATTTATTGACAATATTTAGTTTCCCCGAAATAAGAGCGAAGTGATTCAATCTAAGACGAAGTTTTACGAATTCTGTCTGATAGCAAAAAAAAAAAAAAAAAAAAAATTTGCGTACTTATACAAATAAATTACAGTCGTTGGGTATTCAATTTAATTTTTAAGAAATTAAAAATGGAGGGAGGTTAATATATTTAGTTATTTCTCTAACTAAGGAAACGTTATTTTCTTCTAATGCATCTGGCAAAAACTTAAACAGTTGTCTTGGATGCCTTAAGGCAAGCGCTGCACCACCGTCACTAACTTAGTCACTTAACTCACTACACCGTCGCTTGTAGCTTGAAGATAAGCTACGGCCGCGGAGTCACAATACCCCGCAACGCTCTACGACCCTATTAGATTGGGACCTACGGTTTTAAAGTGGATTCCGAACCACTACATGGCGCCGCCGGGACTACGAAGTAGGATTGCCAGACCTAACGCTCTAACGTTATGTAGATCGGGACCTACGACTTAAGGTGGATTCCAAACTACTACAAACATCCATGGCACATACGGGACTCAAACTCTGTGGTACCGAGCGCCAGAGCACTAGCCACTCGGCCATTCAGATCCTATAGAGAAGATTATAGTCTTTGGACATTCAGTTTATTTTAAGAAATTAAAAAAAAAAAAGAACGTTAACATATTTGTTTAATTCTCTAACTAAGGAAATGTGTGGAATTTAAGTATATCGTTTCCTATATGGACTGCAGTTTAAAATGATTGTGTAACGCGCATATCGGACATACATGCCAGAACTATAACCTACACCAGGGGTGGCCACATCAAATGAACTTGTGGACCACTTTAGACTTTTTGCAGCCAGTTTTGCACATCCTGACTCCGCGGGCCGCATATAAAATTATACATTCCCCTATTAGATTTAGACCCACTATAGACATTTTTTGCAGTGAAAAATTGAAACACAATGAGTTATTAATTTTTCGTTTACTTCTTACATGTAAACATAGGTAATATATCAATAATGATACTAAACGCCCATTCTAAAGAAACATGTAACACTAAAAGTGAAATATAAAAATATATATAAATATAAACGAAATAAAATCATTAAAAAATATCTATTTTACAAGTGCAATATTTGTTCCGCCACTCTTTCACTTAGATGTTGCAAATCGATCCCAATTTGGGTATTTTCACATCGTAATGGGTGTTGCAGGCGAGCTTCCGTATATTGAAGGTGAGTTGTGTTGGGTCCATTTCATTTTCGAAAAAAAAAAAAAAAAAAAAAAAGTTCGCAGCCGTAAGTTGAACTAAAAGCACTAACAACTTGAACTAAGGGTCTGGTTTGCTCTGCTATCAACAATCAACTGTGCGTATCTAGGGATGGTTACTGTGGTCACTTAAAGTGAAACATAGAGCCCGTTATATTAGATGTTCCAAGATGGGCGCCCTTCGTGAGTTCGCGCGCTGAATATTATTTAATCATTATGCGAGCTCAAATTCGCAGATTATAAGTTAATTATTCTGAGAACTCATAACTGTAAACTCATAAATAAAACAGGCAATATCTGCCCTATATTCGCAAGAATATTATTTTAAAATTTTTAAATTAATTTTTCTCATCATTTCGACTGTTCATTTTTGAATGTATGGATGCACACATAATGTATTTTTTAATACATTGGTTTTCATTACTTTGACCATTATAAAATAAATATAATTTTTAAAAGTGTGATACATCTCACGCGACAGAAAAATATTCAAGGCGCGCTGCATGCGGCCCGCGGGCCTTGGGTTGGCCACCCCTAACCTATACCATCAATCTATAACTATAACCTATACTACATAACATATACCCTATACCTATAATAAAACTATAACCTATACAAGTAAATTATGTTCAGCAGTCGGATGGTAGGTCTGGCTCAATTGGGATTCATCTCTTTAGTCGTTTAACATTGAGACAGACAGATTTATTTTTGCAATTTTCCGATTGCAAAATACATTAGAAACATTTTACGACATCTTTTTTTTCCTCCCAGTATAGCAACTTTTTTCAATTTGCAATATACACAGTTCTTCGTAAACTAAATTATTATGCTGAACACACACAAATAAACAAGAGAATTTTTTTTTTCATTTAACCTGTTGTTGTTTTCAAGCGTCAGACATTTGGCCTGGAGACACTTGTTACCGCAACCGGCAGATAATTATAGGCTCGAAGCACTATGCGCAGATCTACTAGGCATAGACGAACATTATGCACAGATTAGCTACATCCATGCTGTATCGTCGAAATTTGGGACAGATCTATTTGTCCTCAAAACTGGTTACATTGATGTTTGATTACATAACATTTGTTTTATTACTTTATTATGTAACCAAATCATTATGTTTGGTTACATAACATTACGTTACATAACATACGTTACATTACGTTAAATCCTTATAGTTAACATTTACGTTTAAAATTTCACAAAATAAATCCCATAAAATATACGTGAATAAAACTTTAAAAAGGATTTATCAGTCTCAGCGGGTCTCTTAGCATATTTCGAACCATTGTAAAATTACGACTAAAAATTATCATCAGTGGCATAACAGCCGCATAATGGACCAAGGCCGTCTGACGACAGACAGATTTCGAAACAGGAGATATTTTTCTTTTTACGGGGTAGGGCTGTCAGCCCTATAATCATATGAGACCGGGCCATACGATTTAGAGTGAAGTCCGAAGCACTACAGATATCCGTGACACAGCCGGGACTCGAACCCGAAACCTGTGGCACCGAGCGCCAGTCACTAGGCCTGATGGTCTAGTGACTTTGAAATGTTGATTAAAAATACAACATTTCAAAAATGACATGTCAAAAAACATGACACTTTCCTTTTTTTTTTTTCCGATTTATTATTCTTTTTGAACATATACTTAATATTCATGGGGAAAAAAAAAAAAAAAAAAAAAAAGGAAAAAAAAAAAAAAAAAAAAAAAAAAAAAAAAAACATATTTAAAAAAAAAAAAAAAAAAAAAAAACATATTTAAAAAAAATAAAAAATAATAATAATAATAATATAATTTTTGTATTCTATTATACGAGGTCTGGTGGCCTGGTGAATAACACTCGATGCCACAGGTTTCGAATTCGAGTCCCGGCGCTGCCATGGATGTTCGTAGTGGTTCGAATCCACTTTTAACTGTCTAACGTGACGGCATAGGGCTGATAACCTACCCCTTAAAAAGAAGACATCTCCTGTCTCGAAATCTGCTAGTAGGTAAACGGCCTTGGCCCACCATGGGGCTGTTGCGCCAAGGGTAATGATGATGATGAGTCTGTTACATGCCTTCATTACCGTTAATTAATCAAAAAATTATAATATACTCTTCCTGTGCACTTTTTTTTTTTTTTTGCCGATATTTAATAGCAATTTAAGAAGTGCACAAAAAAATTATTTTTTAATTTCTATTGCAATAATATACCTCACATGAAATTACTTGTGCAATTAAAACTTACAAGACAGTCATTAAACTCAATTATTAAAAAACAAAATCAGGATGAAAAACAATTGATTTTTTTTTTTTAAAGAGAGAGCGAAGTAAAGAAGGAGTTAAAAAAGAAAGAAGGAATTAAATCACTTTAATTAGGCGAAGAAGAAGAAGAATGAAACCCCATCCCCCCTACACCCCATTGTCAAAAAGGTATCGATCGAACTCCGACTCTTTTAAAATTCCCCAAAGACAATCTGAATAGGGAAATCCCCGAAGGAAACTCATACCTTGACTTGGCACACTTTTCCCACAGCCCTATCGCGATTTGCGAGACGAAAGGGTGTTGTATCGCGGTGGAGGAAGGGGGAAAAACAGCTGACGTCGGGGCGAAACCCCTCCGACGAAAAATTAACGTCTGTTCATCAATTTCCACTCTTGAATTGAAACAATGGGTTGAAGTAAAGCGCTTTCTAAAGGGGCTTTTATAGAAATGAAAGATTTTCAAGTTAAAATAGCGAGTTGGTTTTAGTACAAAAAGCCTCTCTCTTTCTTTCTCTACCCCAACCCCCACCACCCCGCGCGAGCTTTTGTCTGAGAAAAGGGAAGGTTTTAATAATATCTTGATGAATAAGCTCAGCGGTGGTGGTGAGTATTGTGTTTTGTAAAAGGTGAATAAGACCTCCCCCACCAAAGTTATTGAATTAAAACTGTCAACTCTAGCAGATTTTCGCGCAATGAAAATTAAGTCTTTGTTTTAAAGTGAATTTTTGTCATTGAAAAGCGGGACTCTCTCCTCGCCGAGTATTTGTCCCCGGAATAATATGGAATAAATGAACTGCAGGTATCTTGACACCAATACATAAGTACTGATACAACGAGGGTGAAAAATAAAAGATGCTTCTCTTGTCTGAATGCGCCGAGACAGTTGTCACCAAGAGTTTGCTTATCTTCAGAAACTAGTTAGCTGCTGCTGCTCATTTAATAAAAAGGAAAAAAGAGTTGTGCGGGTTTCCATCAGATACATTTCTCTCTGCACTTTACGAAAGTGAAATATCACTGCTTTGGCGGCGCACAAAAGGTTGGAAATGAGTAAAATGTGTGAGCTTAAAATTGTGTGCATTTCCAATGCACAATGGCAGCGACTTAATTAGAACCCTCTGATCTGATAAAAGTTTGAGAAAACGGCAAAATATAAACAAATTTTTATCACGAGAAGCCGATTTTTATGTCCGTACAATGCAAGCACGTTCTGATGAATTGCAACAGTTTGCAGTGTGTGCTCATAAATTGCAACGGAACGCTTTTATGTTGAATGCCTTTAAATTGTAAGTATTATTCTGCAAAAGATTATTTCCGATTGACGAATGCATTGTATGCAAACAACGAAAACCATTCTTGGAAAAAATTCAAAAATTTGTGATCACGCATTCAGTGAATAGATATGCATCTCTTTGATAAATATCGCGAATAGTTCAAACCACACTATTCTAAATCTAATCTGCTTTATAGAACTGAGTAATTTAGGTTAAGCAGTCTATAATTCTACCAACATTAAAAGCTATCAACGTCAGGCATACCTGGTGGTCACGAGGATCAAAAATATTTTTTTGTTCTAATGCATCTGGCAAACACTGAGACAATTGTCTTGATGCCTAAAGGCAAGCGCTGCACCTATGTTACTTACTTAGCATTACCAAGGAGGTGCGTGTAACTTGAAGATAAGCTACGAAAGCGGAGTAACACTACCCCCGCAATGCTCTATAATCTTGTTAGACCGGGACCTTACGGTTTAAAGAGGATTCCGAACCACTACAAACATCCATGGCACCCGAAAACTCGAACCCGAAACCTGTCGTACAGATCGACAGAGCACTAGCCACTCAGCTAGCAAAAAATAGAAAGAAATCACAAGGTTTGTTTTTGTCCGTCACCCCACGGTCAATTTTTGCACATTTTGGGCTCATTAAACCGGGACCTACAGTTTAACGTGGGTTCCGTGACCACTCACAAACATCCATACCACAGCAAGGATTCGAACCTGCCCGTGGTACCAAAGGCCAAAACACTAAGCAGTTGACCATCAGGCCGCGGAAATAACAAGAAAAAAAAATGTTGAAAGATATTTGCTACATGATTTTTTTGCTCACATCAGTGAGGTATGTGTTAAAGTTATATATACCCACTGACGGGCCATGCAGGACTTATACGGGTGAGTGCCCCATATTTACGTGTCGTATGGGAGATGCTCACGCACGTTGTTACAATCGCCATCAAGTCTTTTCATTTCTGAAAGCAATGATTTCAGTAGCAAAGGATGCCTCTAACGGATTAGAACCTGATTATTCCTTGAACCTGGTTATTTAGAACCTGATTACCCTAACGCACTAGACTTCTAGATAGATATTCTAACGGACTATACTTCTTTGTCATTGGCGCATCAGGCCCACTGTGAGTCAGAGCAGTCTACTGATGAGACGCTTTCTTTTACGGGGTAGGGTTGTCAGCCCTACGCCAACAGTCCTCTTAGATCGGGACGTACGGTTTAAAGTAGATTCGGAACCGCTGCAAGCAGCCATGGCCCCGCCGGGATTCGAACCCGAAACCTGTGACACCGAGGCGCAGAGCGCTAGTCACTTGGCCATCAGGTCCCTCTGTGACTAGACTAAGAGTTAAAAATAATTAATTTTATTAAAAGCTTTTAAAAATTGTTTACTAATCGAATGGGAAAAATTCCCAAATGAAAATTTAATTAATCTTTAATGAAATTTAATTAGTGTTAAAAGTCAAATGAAAATGCAATTAATTCATTAATCTTATTTACGATATTGCAGTGAAAATAATTTTTTAATATATATATATATATATATATATTCCTTGTAGCGGTTAAAGAATAAAAGCTTATAATAGCAAATAAAATATTTAACTGCCTTTCACAATACCTATAAGCAATATTTATTTAAATTTCTAATTTTAATATAATTAAAAAGAAAAGAAAAACAATTAAAAAAATGAATGAAATTAACAAAAATAATAATAATAAATGAAAACAGCATTCACTTTTCACAATTAAATTATCAAGAATTTTAAAGAAAAAAATGGTGATGATGATGAACAAGTAAATAAAATTAAAGCGCTAAATGAATTTGAGCAGAAATTAAAAGCAAGAGCAAACACGGAACACACATTTTTGAAATAATTAAAAACCTTTTCCGTAAAGTGAACGGCACCTTAATTAAAATTACCTCTAAAGTGCACGTGAGATATACCAATAACGAAACGAAGTCTAGACAATATTTATGGAATTAAATTACACTAATTATAATTTTTCCACTGTCCGTAATTATTGTTAGTTTCTAACTTAAATTAAGAAGCCGCGCTCTCTGAGCGACGTTGAATTATTAATTTAAAATAACGCTGTTTCAAATTATTATAAATGCAATAAAACGAACAGCTACATTTTGATATCCCAGAGGTACCGGCGATAAAAAAGTACCCACACCAACCTTTGAGTAGAGCATGTCACAATAAAGAATCCCATCCCGAGCTAAACTAAAGAAGAATTAATGAAACTATAGTTTGCAAATTAATTTATAACGCTCTAATGGGGTATTCAAAATACCGAAACCCTCCCTTTCAGATAAAAGAGACATTTTCCAGAAAACTTTAATGCATTTATCTAAATAGAATTAGGAATAAAAAATGGCTGCAAAATCTAATTCGGGTAATGAATTTTCAACGATGACCCGGCACCACAGACGGGGAGTAGAGCAAAAGATAGAATAAAAAGCCAGAGTAAATTTCAACAAATCCTAATAGAATTTGTCACATTTTTTTCTTCTTTTCATTTGAAATTTGAGCTCAATTTAGGAATAAAACGCTTGCGGTCAATTATTTTTCGTGAAGGTTTTTGCAGAAAAGAAAAGTTGGGCGGGGCTATTTATATTGTTGTTTCGGTAGGATGATACAAATAAATAAGGATAAATAGCTTTTCAACGGGCAATTGAATTTCTACAGGCGGCGTTCTTTTCAAAAATAAGAGTAATTATTACAAAATAAAAATAAAATAAAAAATTGTCCGATTTTAGGAAAAGGAGGAAGTCATTAAAATGAAAGAATAATTGATACTCTGTAACATAGTTGTCAACTAGTTTCAATTTTTAACACAATTTTTGTTCTGACGTTATACATTTATAATGAAATGAAAATACTTATGAAATAAAATAGTGAAACAGTATGAAATCAATTGCACTCCACGATAAATATCCTAAATAATTAACAACAAAAATCTATATTTAATAGGGACAACGCAGTTAATTGGGTTAGAAACAAATTTACAACATAATGGACAACACATTTCATTATTTTGTGCTCCCAAGACAACTATTTCATAAATAGTTTTTATCAAACCATCGTTTCAATTTATGACTTCTGGACGCTGTGGGGGCTGTTGGCTCAATGACTAGCGCTCAGTGCCACAGGCTTCAGGCTCAAGTCCCAGTGGTTCGAAATTCAATTTAAACGGTAGGTTCATGCCTAATATGACTACTACTACTATTACACCACACCACACCACATCACTGTGCCTAGCGCTGAGTTGCCCCAATACAATTTGAAAATGATGTGGGTGAGAAGTCTAACAGGGCTCTGAACAACGCTCTACGATCGTATTAGACCGGGACCTATGGTTTAAAGTGGATTTCGAACCACTACAAACATTCATGGTACCGCCTCGAATCGAAGCCTGTGGTACCAAGCGCCAGTGCATTAGCCACTCATTGAAACACTAAACATTAAAAAAAAAAATAATAAATTGGATCTAGGTGGGAAGTGACCACATGTTTGAAGACGTAAACACATTTCACATATGGGATTGGGGATAATACAAGCCGGACAGCCACCACCTCACTCCCTCTTGTCGGTGCGCACATGAGTTTAGCATTCCCTAGTGTGACTCCAGACTGAATCTGCTACATATTCGCAGATTTAACCTGGCTGAATGAGCTACATATTTGTTGTTCAAGTAGCGAACGATTTCACGTCAAATTTCACTTGAAAAATTTTATTGTTAATCGTGTTATATTTATTAAAGATGTTGTTTATCTTTAATAAATATAACACGATTAACAATAAAATACTTGTCAATGTTTCTTATTGACGTTGGTTCATTAGTTGAAGGAAACATCGTTACGATTGACTATTCAAACAGATTTTAATATTTACTTAAGTATTTACAATCCTCTCTCCATACAGGGTCAGTCATGCCTCTTCCCAGCACTGTACGACATTTTCCCTCCAGATGTGACCCATCTGGAGTGGGGTGGCAGTCAACAATTCACCGAACTTCATTATACACTCATGTCCATAAATTAAGGATAATTCAGAATCACACAGAAATTGAACTCTAAAAAAAAAAAAAAAAAATTTCATCCGTAGAATTATCACACACATCTTGAAGAAGAATATGCAAATTACAGGAAACCACCAGATGGCGCGGATAGTACGTTACAATGACGAGTGTAAGAGAGGGGTATATAAGGAATGGTGGCAAAGAAGTAAAATTGTTCACAAGCGCTTTAAAATCCTTTCAGTGCATTAACCGCATAGTTATGGCACAAAGGAAGCATTTGGATGATTTTTTACGTGGTAGAATTATCGGACGACTGGAATGTGAACGTACCCAGCTAGAAGTATCCTAGGAACTTGGAATCGCCCAGAGTGTCATCTCCAGGCTTTAGCAACGATTCCAAGATGATGGTAATGTGAGTAGATGTTACACCACAGGTCGCCCCCGAGTTACGACGCCGAATGAGGACCGGTATTTAGCAGTTACTGCCAAAAGAAACAGACGGAGCACAGCATCAGACCTGTCTCGTCAGATCTCTTCAGCTACCGGTACGACAGTTTCAAGGCAGACCGTGTACACACGCTTAG
Organism: Caerostris extrusa; assembly: GCA_021605095.1. Taxonomy (NCBI): domain Eukaryota; kingdom Metazoa; phylum Arthropoda; class Arachnida; order Araneae; family Araneidae; genus Caerostris; species Caerostris extrusa. Next base: position 166,131 of record BPLR01005418.1, on the reverse strand, counting down.
GGCAAATTGGTCTATATGCTCGTAGGCCTGTCAGATGTGTTCCACTTACCGCAACTCACTGTCGCCTGCGATTAACCTGGAGTAGAAAGCATGCATTGTGGACACCGCAACAGTGGTCTTGTGTGATGTTTTCCGACGAGTCCAGGTTTAGTTTGCAGTCTGATCCTCGCCGGACTTTTATATGGAGAACGCCAGGTACCCGTTATCACCAAGAGAACACCATTGAACGACACCGTTACGGTGGTGCAGGATGGCTCGTTTGGGGAGGAATTATTCTTGGTTCCAGAACTGACCTGCATGTTCAGAGTGTAACGATGACAGGCCACATCTATCGGGATGTCATTCTGGAACAACATGTACGTTTGTTTCGGGGCGCCATGGGTGCTGAATTTCTGTTTATGGATGACAACGTCCGTCCTCACCGTGCAAACATTGTAGACGAATGCCTTCAATTGGAGGATATCACCCGTATGGATTGGCCAGCATACTCACCGGACTTGAATCAATAGAGCATGTGTGGGATATGCTTGGCCGACGAATTGCAGCCCGTCAACCCCTCCCACCTGTCAACCGGAACTTCGGAGGGCATTGCTTGATGAGTGGTGTAATATTCCCCAAGATCAGATTGATAATTTGATACTCAGCCTGCCTAGGCGTTGTAAGGCCTGTATTGCATCGTCCGGGAGACATATTCCATACTGTTTTTTGTAAATAGGTTCTGAAATTTGCTCCTGGGAGTAAAAATCGCAATTTTTATTAATTATGTCAAACATATAGCATCTGTTTTGCTCTTTACTTTTTGTTCAATAAATAGACTTTACAAATAAGTCAAATTTGTTTTGCTTCTGTGTCTTTCTTTGCCTGAACTTCATTATCCTTAATTTATGGACATGAGTGTATTATTAAAAACATAAATACTTAGTCTATTTTAAATGACCTGAGATGTAATATTTCTCATATGAGTCTCGATCTTTAATAGGACAATTTGCAGATTGACGGAGAACTTTCGTTGCACAGTAGCCTCTATCTTCTGCTTTGTGAAAGAGAGAAGTGACTTAAACTTTAAGCCCATTGATTAGATAGAAAACGAGTAATATATATAGATATAAACTCATGTTTGTGAAAATTGCAACACCATGAAGGAATCGTCATAATTGAATGAAATTTAATACACAGTTGAGTGGTAGCGGTACAAATAAATGATTAAATGTTCAAAGCAAAACAATAACAAGAGATTGGAATCAGTATTTTTGTGTAGCCACCACGCGCCGCAATAAGTGCTGCTAAACGACGTGGCATGGAGTCAAACAAATTTTGAATGTCTGTCTGAGGAAGAGCATTCTATATTGTTTGTATGCGCACCCAAAGTTCGTCTGCAGAGTAACAGGACGAGGATCACAAGCGAGACGCCGACCAACGAAATCCCACACATGTTCAATCGGCGACATATCCGGTGAATACGCAGGCCAAGGAAGAAGCTGTACCTTCCGCGTTGCAAAGAAGGATTGAACAGTCCTAGCGATATGTGAGCGGGCATTGCCCTGTTGAAATACAGCGCCTGGCAAGCTTTGAAGGAAGGGAACAGCTTGGGGCTGTAGAACTTCACTGATGTACCGGTTGCTGTTCAGATTGCCCACAATTCTTAGCAATTGAGATCGCCCATGATATGCTATGGCACCCCAGACCATAACTCCGGGTGTTCGTCCACTGTGGCGTTCGATAATGCACTCCGGAAGGTGGCGTTCACCGGCATAGCGTCTGACACCAATGCGGCCATCATGGTACCACAAATTAAAGCGGGATTCCTCAGAAAACACGACATGCTGCCAATCAGCACGCCAGTCTCTATGCTGAGTGGCCCATTGTAACCGCAGGCGGCGATGGTTTAGCGTGAGTGGGATTCTGTATAAAGGAGTCCTTGCGCGCAGTCCACGCTGCAGCCGACGTCTACGAATTGATGAAGCACACAATGAAACATCTGTAGCTATTGACCACTGTGCTGCCAATTATCTAGAGGAAGCTGTACGGTCCGTCAGCGCCATGCGGACCAGGTGTCTATCATCGCGAGCTGACGTCACATTTCGGGGTCCACTCCCGGATTTCCGAGTTGTCCGACACTCGCCCGTCCACTGCCTCAAAGACGCATCACTGTGCAGCTGTTACGCTGCACACGAGCGGCTACTGCATGATAAGACAATCCAGCTTCACGAAGGCCGATGATTCTCCCGTTCAAACTCTGTAAGTTGTTCAAATCTCGCTCTCTTTCGTCGAAGAGGCATAAGTAACGATTGAGCTAACGTTTACCACTAGCAGATAACCACTGATAACCATACACGCCACGCTACAGACGTCTATTTATTCGGATCCATCCGCCGTTCAGAGGGCGCTGCTCAGCATACGCATGCGCTACGGATTTGAAATTCTAATCATTTGCATATCATGCGCTAATTTGCATTTCCTGAAAATTTCATCTCACTCGCGTAAGTCCTTCATGGTGTTGCAATTTTCACAAACATGAGTTTATATATATATATATATATATATATATATATATATATATATATATATATATATATATATATATATATATATATATATATCAAGATCAAGAGGGGCCTACATTCAAATTGTTAGCAAAATTAGAATGAGACTATTCTAAAAATAGTAACCACTAAAACACTAAATCAAAAATAAGGAGAAATTATGAAAAAAATGTATCTAAATTGAATTTGCTTTAATCTTCAATGTACTGAATATATTTAATTAAATTTGATATAAAATAGGATAATTTTTATTGCATATTTTATTTTCGTAGTCAAAGATTTTTTGTTATTTGAATTTTGTTTCTTTTGTAAATGTTGTGTGTTATGTTTGATTAGTTGTCACTACAAGTACTCTATAGGGTGCTGAGAATAAATGCCCAAATAAGTGTTCCCGACTTTTTTTTTATGTATTATCCGTGCCACATTTTTTATAGAGATTAGTACCCATCACAACATGTTTCATTTAAAATACTGATATATATCACAGTAATGATGTATTTTATTATCTCTCATGTAATTTACAAATTTAAAAATGGGAGGTGAAAGGACCTCATAAGTGGAATAACCTGGGGCCTCTTTTCACCAAAATCCGGTCCTGATATATGCATTATTAATTTATTTAAAAATTAACTCCTTAATTTTTAATTAATAAAAGAAAATTATGTATATATATAATTTATATTATTGTTATTATAATTTTTAAGTAAGGAATAAAAGGTATTAAAAAATAAACAATAGAAACAAAAGCAATTGAGGGGGAAGCTGTGACTCAGCGGAGAAACCGCATGGTCCTTCGGAAAGGAGGATATCGAAATATTAATGAATAATATTCAGAACAGCGTGAGGTCTTTTGTGATTTTTGAAATCAGAAATGTCGTAATCATAGTTTCTGAGATCATTCAAAACAGAATTATTTATATTGGGAATGGAGTTATAAAATTTTTGTGCAATTTTATAAGCAAATTGTTTAAAACCTCGAGAGGAAAAGAGCATGTCTGATACTACTGTGTCCAAAAATAAGATCAAATTTCAATTTAAAATTCCCGGGCTTATGGAATTTCAATTTTTTTTTTCTTTTTAGGTTGTTGGCACTGTCCTGACATCTGTGTGAAATTTCACGTCAAAATAATCATTAGTGTTTCAGTTACGCGTGGCTTTGTGAGACGCTGAAACTGATTCCGGCGATTTTTGAAATGCCTGAAAAGCAAAGAACTTGCATTCAATTTTGTTTGCGGAAACGTATAGAATGTTGCAGAAGGCATTCGGTGAGCATTACTATATTGGATAGAAATGTTTACAAATGGTATAAACAGTTCAAAGAAGTAGCGATGAAGACGAAGAGCCCACCAACCTCAACCCACGAAGCTCACGTCCAAAAATTAAAGATTTGGTGCTTTCAAACCATCGATTTACAATTAGAGATCTTGCTGCTGATGTTGGAAGTTCAAAAGATCGTTCAATTGTATTTTGGGCCTCAAACGCGTCCAATCGCGATGGGAACCGAAAACACTGAATGCGCCAGCTCACACTGCATTGATTCTTCGTGACTGTTTCGCCAAAAATGAAAACCCATATCGTTCCACATCCACCGTATTCACACCGTGCGACTTCTGGTTGTTCCATAAACATAAAAGACCACTTCCGGGGACAGCGTCTAGTGTCGATTGAAGAGATTCAACGCGTATCGGCGCGCGCTTTGAAGGCCATCCCTGCCGATGACTTTTTAGCATGCATTGAGGATTGGAAAAAAAGTTGGCATAAGTGCATTGTGTCCGGAGGGGATTAATTTAAAGGCGATAAAATAAATTAGGAAGAATAAAGTTCGCTTTTGAAAAAAAAAAAAAAATAATTGGTCTTACTTCTTGGGCACAGCAATATCCTCATTTCGAAAAAACAGGGCGAGAGATGAGAGACAAAATTCATTAAATTAAATGACTTTTTGCAATCATCAGCTACTGCAATCGCCACCCACACCAACTGGAAGTGGGAAACAAACATCCCCCAGAGTTGAGAGCTGCTCTCAAATAAAATAACAAAATAAAAAAATACTACTACACACGTGAGGCAGAGATGTGGTAAAAATAGAACTTTGTTTACGTAATAAGCTTGATTTACGAAAAGGTAACATCCAAGTGTAAGACCGCCTTCCACATTAAGTTTATTATCAGAGATCATTACGGGTTGAAGTGCAGTGAGTTGTTTCGTAAAATACAAAAGTATGACAGCTGCATTAACGTTTCATTTTGGAGAGATCTAATAAAGTAGATTAATAACAGCAGACAGCGTAGAGTTTCACTTTTTATCAGGGAAAACAATAGTATGGGAGGAAAAAAAAAAAAGGTGATTAAGATGTACTTTCCATTACGAAGTCGTTTGGGTAGCAATTTCACGTAAATTGTCAATTTGGTTAATGCAATGAATATACTCCCAGAAATAGGATGAAATATAAAAATGAGGATACACAATTTTATTCGTAACAATTTTCAGTTGGCGTTCAACATCAAAGCTGTTTCTTGAAGCAATGCTTCTTAAAGTGGGGGTACATGAAATTAATTTGAAATAGTGCACCTTTTCTGACTTTTTAATATTTTCACATTTCATATACTGTCCACTCTTCCTCATTCCACCTGCAGATCCGTTCCCAGAAATGTTTTCGGTCAGTAAGACAGACAGGAGACTGGATCCACTTCAATTTCATTTGATTAGGACCGGAAAGATAATTAAGATTTATTTAATTCTTACTTGTATTCTATAGTTTACACTTAAAAAAACATCTCCAGTCTAGACCAGGGGTGGAAAACCGACGGATCGTATGCGGCCCTCCTTGACTATTTTTCCGGCCCGTGAGATGTATCACACTTTTTACAAAATATGTTTACTCTATAATGGCCAAAGTAGTGAAAACCAATGTATTAAAAATACATAATTTGTGCATCCAGCTATTCAAAAATGAACTGCCGAAATGATAAAAAAAAAATTAACTTTAATTTAAAATAATATTCCTGCGAATATAAGACAAATATTGCCTGTTTTATTAATGAGTTTACAGTTATGAGTTCGCAGAATAATTAAATGATATTCAGCGCGCGAACTAATGATGGGCGCCCATCTTGGAACATCTATTATAACAGGTTCTATGTTACACTTTAAGTGACCGCAGTGAGCATCCCTAGATACGCACAGTTGATTGTGGATAGCAGAGCAAACCAGACTCTTAGTTGCGAGCGCTTTTTGGTTCAACTTACATCTGCGAACCTTTTTTTTCGAAAATGAAACTGATCGAACACAACGGACGCTCACCTGCAACACCAACTACGATGTGCAAATACCCAAATTGTGATCGAGTTGTGAAAGCTAAGTCAAAGAGTGGAAAAACACATATCGCACTTGTAAAATAAATATTTTTTAATGATTTCATTTTTTTTTATTTCGTTTACGTTTATATACTTTTTATATTTCATTTTGAGTGTTCTATATTTGTTTACAATGTGCATTTAGTGTCATTATTATTATATTATGTATGTTTACATGTAAGAGTAATAGTAAACACAAAAGTAATAACTGTGTTTCCATTTTTCACTATATCGCCCAGTGTCACACACATTGTGTTAATTACAATGAAAAATATTTATATCAAGAATACTAAAATAAATACATTTGAATTTTTTTTTCAACATTTAAGTTTTAGGTACATTATTACAAAAATATGTATTTAATTAAAATCAAGAATACCAGAGATATCAAGAATTCTAGTTAAATATTATCAAGAATATATATACACTGAATTTTTTCAACATTTGAGTTTAGCATTACGAAAGTATGTATTAAATTACAATCAGAAATATCTAATATATTAAAAATGGTATTTATTTATAATCAAGAATAAATGTATCTAGAAATTTTTTTTTTTTCAACAGTTAAGTTTAGGTACATTAGTGCAACAGTATGCATTTTCCTTACTACAAGATTATGCATGTATGCGTCTAATTACAGCCAAGAAAACCTGAGATATAAAGAATATTATTTGATTTTAATCAAGAATAAATATACTTGAATATACTACAATTTTTCAACATTTAAGTGTTAGTTATAATATTAGTAAAGTATGCATTTAATTACAATCAGAAATACCTAAAATATTAAGAATATTGTTTATTTATATTCAAGAATAGATTTACTTGATTTTTTTTTCAGCAATTAAGTTTTAGGCACATTATTACAACCGCATGTTTTTCCTTACAATCAATAATATCTCAGATATCAAGAATATTATTTAACCAATCAAGAATACCTGTGCTTAAATTTTTTTCCAGCAATTAAATTTTAGGTGCATCATTACAAAAGCATACATTTAACTACAATCAAGAATACCTGAGATATGTAGAATATTATTTAGTTGAAATCAAGAATAAATATACTTGAATATACCAGAATTATTTTTAAGAGAATACTAGAATACTATTTAATCAATCAAGAATATATATACTGAATTTTTTTAACGATTGACTTTTAGATACATTTTTAAAAGAGTGTGTGTTTCATTACAATAAATATTCATGATATAGTTTGAGACGTTTATTAAAAAACAAGTAAAAAAATGTTTTTATCATTTATTAATGTTTCTTTTATTTTTATTGAATGCTTCTATAAACTTAAATTATCAAATTTAAAAAGTGATTACTAGTTTTTCGATTGATTCTACTGCAAGATGATTTATAAATTCGATATATTTTTATATTGGTAAATCTTAATAAATCTTATTAATAATTAAATGCGTTTTTAAAAGAACATTTTTATTTTAAAAAAGAAGAGATTCAGTATTCAGTATATTGAGCTCTTTCTTAATTTAAATGATCGAAAGCGCTTCTCAAGATTTGGAAAATCGTTTACTCATTAAATAGATAATCAGTTCATTTACAAATAAAAAAAAATGTGCTCGTTGTTTATGTAAATTGGGCAAATACTTTTCATCACTGCTTTTTATCATTTATTTCATTTCAATTTATTCATTAAATTTTTAAAGCAGAGTTGAATTAGCTTAAGGGGGAAAAATGTATTGTTTCACGTTTTACAACAATTGTGTCTTTCAACTTTTTAGGGATTTTTTCCCCTTTCCTCGAGCAAAGAAAAAAAATTAATAGAAAGCTCTGGAAAGAAAGAGAGAGAAAAAAAAAAAAACATAAATTAATAATTTGTCGTTGAACATAATTTCATAAAACGTCCCAAACATATTCAATTTAAGAATTTTTTTGTGTATATATTATTATTAACTCATTTGGCCGTGGTTTTTTAGCAAACACATTTCTATATTGATCTTCGTGGATGGTATAATTTCTTTATGTCCTATAATTAGATTTATAACTATGAATATTCAAAATACATTCTTTTCCACGATTTGTTTTTCGCTATTTTATTTTATTCCCCTTTTTTCATTTAATTTTATTCCCCATTTTTTTCCCACGCAACTTGGCGCTCGCCCTTGATATTTGACGAAGCGAGGTTTGGGCTGTCTGCCTCACGAAATATTTTCAACGCATTTACAAAATTAAACTGAATTAATTCATTTGCATACTTAATTAGGAACAATTTGATAAGTTTACTGAACCATGGAGACAAATTTGCTTAGTTGTTGTACCAAAGATTGGAATCTCTTTTTAGGCCCCTGCGTTGCCTCAATTATTTTTGCTTTTTAAACGAAGACTTTTTTTTTCTCATTCTTCTTTTCTTTTCCATTTCTGTCATTTTATATTTTTTTATTATTATTCATTTCTGTATTTTAACTGAGTACTTTGAGTTCGTAACTTAATTTCTCCCCATGAAGTCTTTTTTTTTTTTTATTATTAATTTTTTTTTATCTAATTTAATTTTTTATATTCGTCTGCTTTTTTCATCTTCATTTTCTTCTCTTCAGAATCGAAAATTTAAGTGCTTATTTTTTTTTTTTTTTTTTTCAAAAAAAAAAAAAAAAACTTTTTTTTAAATGGTAGTTAATAATAATAATAATAAAAAAAAAAAAACTGTTTTATTATCTCTCCCGTGTTCGGTGAAGACAAGGAAGAAAAAAAAATTTTATTATTTTTTTTATTATGAAGTGGGAAAAAGACTGGACTTGCAATTATGCTGATTTTTAGAGAGTTAAAATGAAGTCTGATTAGTAATCTCGAAGATAACGAAATACAAACGAAAAATGAAGAGGAGGGAAGGAAAAAAATCCTCCATAAGAACGTTAAATTATAAATCGGATAATGTTTGATTTTGCCTGATCTCATTATGCGCTGGAAATATATATGTAAAATAAATGAAAACTTAAATTTCACTGGCTTATAAAAATTTAATATAACATTAAAAATAACTGTTAAACGCTTTTTACAATATTTCAATTACATGAAATATTCACAATATATGCGTAATAAATCGAGGATTTATTAAATGAATGGCATTATTATATTTATATTCCATATACAATAAATATTTTATTATATAGTATGTGTGCTTTTAGAAATCAAATTATTATTTAATTTGATTTCGATCAGCGGTACATTTGCTATCAGAGGCCTGGTGGCCAAGTGGCTAGCGCTGTGGCTTTTGGTATCCCAGGCTTCAGGTTCGAATCCTGGCGGTGGCATGGATGTTTGTGAATGGTTTTATGAATCCACGTTAAACTGTAGGTCCCTGTCTGTTTATCCTAAAGTGTGCATAAGATGACCGTAGAGCGACAAACTAAACTTCTGCCATCAATTTTTTTTTTTTTCTTATACCATTTGGAAGACAGCAACATCTAGATCAAGTCCAAGAACTTGGACTTGATCTAGAAGGAGGAAAGGGGGCAGCTCTGCGACGTTGAAAAGTACCTTCTTCTTCTACCCGTATTGCAAATCAGTCAACAATGCATGGAGAAAACCTAGAAAACTTCCACCAGTTAGTTCGACTCACGAAGCAAGATGCTGAACATCACAAGCGCCATCGAGTCTGCCATCGTTTTTTTTGGAACAGTGTCTACAATAAAATAACCAGCGGATGTTACCACTGCCCTAATGCTCACCAGCAATGGCCGTTGCCACAGAGCCACGAGTCGGGCCTATCCCTTTTAAATGATTAATATAGTTTTTAAACGTCCTCCTAAAGGTTTTTGCTACTAGAATGGCACCAACGTTTATCAGGTACAATGCGGAAGATCTACTGAGCTGCACTCATATTAATGCCACCATGATTTAGAACGACAATCACTGAGATGGCATGTAAGGGGGCTTTGCAGTCTACTCCTCTTTTCTTCGTGTCTTAACAAGGTACTTCTTTGCCTACAGATTTATCAGGCTTATTAATGGTATAAATTCGGAAACTTTTGTTTCAGTTACGTTTTGAACACCTTGGTTTGGAACTACTGCTACACCACACCACATCACATCACATCACTGTGCCTAGAGCTGAGTTGCCGCTTTACAGTTTGGGAAGGATGTGGGTGAGAAGAAGTCCATGAGACTGGGACATACGGCGTAAAGTGGATTCCGAACCACTACAAAAATCCAAGAAACCGCCGGGACTCGAGCCCGAAACCTGTGGCACCGAGCGCCAGACACTCGGCTATTCAGGCCCCCCAGACTCCAACGCTCTATCCACCTTTTTTACACCCTGATCCATATAAATATCATTCTTCTTCTTCTTCAATGGCGCTACAGACCCATGGTAGGCCAAGGACTACCGACTGGCAGATTCCGAAACATGAGATGTTTTCTTTTTACACGGTAGGGTTATCAACAATATCTCATCCAACGCTCTGCAATCATATTGTGGTTTAAAGTGGATTCCGAACAACTACAAACATCCTTTGCAGCGCAGAGTCTCGAACTTGAAACCTGTAGCCCCGAGCGCTAATCAATCGATCTTCAGGTCCATTATTAAAACGTAATTATAGTTATGATGTAATCGTGTTTCTATTTGACTGACATAATTTATTTCTTTTCTGAATATGTATGTTTATAATTTAGAACAGGGTTTTTCCCCCTTCTCCCCCTTTGGAATAATTTCTTATTACTTATTAATTCTTAAAATAATTTAAATATCCATATCTATTTTGCTACAGATCTCATCCATGATGTGCCAAAGTTGTTATAATTTATAATTAATATTTTTAAATTATTTGCTATTTTATAATTTTTATTATAATTTATTAACTATATTTTTATAATTTTTAATTTCTATTTCGAAAAATAATGGGGGGTTCTGGAAAAAATGCTCTTTATTACCAACTCCATTTATCTGTTTGTCCTTGATAGGTTTCTTTGTTGGGCAAAAGATTATTTTATATACAACCTACTGAACGAAGCATGAATTTACAAAATAGTACGTTTTTCACATATTTAATAAAATATTTTTGATAAACGAATTAAAGAAACGTTAAGGTTACGACATTGAATAAATCGCCGTAATAAGCCACTTAGAATGCTCCGTGTAAACGAAGTCAGAGGAAGTAAAAAAAAATTTTTTTGACGTGTTCCATTCGACCAAGTCGAATAATGAACGCTCATGAAAATGTATGATTTGCTTTCTTTTTCCTGTCGGAACTGTTTGTATTTTAAAATGCCCTTCGTTACTGTTTATGAAATGTTTTCATTCAGAAGAAAACATTTGCTCGCCCGAATACAAATCTACATTAACATTACTTTTTTTTATTGCTATCTATGTAATAAAATAAAAATCTATACATAATTGATGCAATTTTCCAAATGCTTCACAAACTCCTCATGTTTAGAAGTGTGGAAAACTGGCGGAACGACAACGGATTATTACTGGAAAAAAAAAAAATTTGTAATGATCTACGGATTTACAGAATAAAATGAATACTTCTACAGAAATTTAAAAAAGAAAAATTCTGTTACTACGGAAATTAAAAATGAAATGGAAAATAAAATGAATTATTAGGGGAAAAAATTTGAATTATCTACGGATTTACAGAATAAAATGAATACTTATACAAGAATTTAAAAAAAAAAAGAAAATGCTGCTGATTGCGTTTTCAAATTCGCGCAATTAAAAAATCATGAATGGATTGCTAGGAAACAATACTAGCTATCGTAAAAAATAGAAAATGCAGTGCAGTTTTTAATTACACTCATGTCCATAAATTGATAATGAAGTTCAGGCAAAGAAAGAGACAGAAGCAAAACAAATTTGACTTATTTGTAAAGTCTATTTATTAAACAAAAGGTAAAGAGCAAAAAGATGCTATATGTTTGACATAATTAATAAAAATTGCGATTTTTACTCCTGAGCAAATTTCAAAAAAAGAACCTATTTGCAAAAAAAACAGTATAACATGGTTAGTATGATGGTTAATATGGAGTATGTCTCCCGGACGATGCAATACAGGCCTTACAACGCCTAGGCATGCTCAGTATCAAATTATCAATCTGATCTTGGGGAATATTACACCACTCATCAAGCAATGCCCTCCGAAGTTCCGGGTTGACAGGTGACGGGCTGCAATTCGTCGGCCAAGCATAACCCACACATGCTCTATTGATTCAAGTCCGGTGAGTATGCTGGCCAATCCATACGGGTGATATCCTCCAATTGAAGGCATTCGTCTACAATATTTGCACGGTGAGGACGGGCGTTGTCATCCATAAACAGAAATTCAGCACCCATGGCGCCCCGAAACAAACGTACATGTTGTTCCAGAATGACATCCCGATAGATGTGGCCTGTCATCATTACACTCTGAGCATACAGGTCAGTTCTGGAACCAAGAATAATTCCTCCCCAAACGAGCCATCCTGCACCACCGTAACGGTGTCGTTCAATGGTGTTGGCGGTAACGGGTACCTGGCGCTCTCCATATGAAAGTCCGGCGAGAAGCAGACTGCAAACTAAACCTGGACTCGTCGGAAAACATCACACAAGACCACTGTTGCGGTGTCCACAATGCATGCTCTCTACTCCAGGTTAATCGCAGGCGACAGTGAGTTGCGGTAAGTGGAACACATCTGACAGGCCTACGAGCATATAGACCAATGTGCCCTAAGCGTCTGTACACGGTCTGCCTTGAAACTGTCGTACCGGTAGCTGAAGAGAGCTGACGAGACAGGTCTGATGCTGTGCTCCGTCTGTTTCTTTTGGCAGTAACTGCTAAATACCGGTCCTCATTCGACGTTGTAACTCGGGGGGCGACCTGTGCTGTAACATCTACTCACATTACCATCATCTTGGAATCGTTGCCAAAGCCTGGAGATGACACTCTGGGCGATTCCAAATTCCTCGGATACTTCCAGCTGGGTACGTCCACATTCCAGTCGTCCAATAATTCTACCACGTAAAAATCATCTAAATGCTTCCTTTGTGCCATAACTATGCGGTTATTGCACTGAAAGGCTTTTAAAGCGCTTGTGAACAATTTTACTTCTTTGCCACCATTCCTTATATACCCCTCTCTTACACTCGTCATTGTGACGTACTATCCGCGCCATCTGGTGGTTTCCTGTAATTTGCATATTCTTCTTCAAGATGTGTGTGATAATTCTACAGGTGAAATTTTATTTTAGAGTTCAATTTCTGTGTGATTCTGAATTATCCTTAATTTATGGACATGAGTGTATTAAGAAAATAACACATAATCTTATCCAATAATCTACGCACAATAATACGTTACCCCTGTTACGACGATGATTATTATTCTTCTTACAATTTTTACTATAATTAAATAAACTATTATTATTTATTAATTAAATTTTATAATTTTTAAGACGGTAATAAAAAATAAACAATGGAAACAAAAACGATTGGATGGGATTTGGTTTGGTTTGCCGCTCTACGTTCATCTTGTACACACTTTCGGCTAAACAGACCGGGACTTACAGTTGAAAGTGGATTCCGAACCACTACGAACACCCATGGCACCGCCGGGGCCGAACCCGAAACCTGTGGTACCGAGCGCCAAAGCGCTAGCCACTCGGCCCTATTGGATGAGAAATTGTGACTCAGTGTAGAAACTGCATGGTAATTTGGAAAGGCGGATATTGAAACGTTAATGAATACTATTCAGAACAGCGCGAGGTCTTTTGCGAATTTTGAAATCAGAAATGTCGTAATCATAGTTGCCGAGATTATTCAAAACAGAATTATTAATATTGGGAATGGAGTTATAAAAATTTTGTGCAACTTTATAAGCAAATTGTTTGCAAAAACTTGAAGGGAAAGAGTATGTCTGATATCCTCATTTCGAAAAACCAGGGCGAATTTGTAAGCATGCGTAGGATTTTATTTTCAAGTCTTTGTATGATCTCGAAATTCGACGGAACGGTATATCCCCAAATAGGAATTGCATATGCAAGTTAGCAAGATAAATGAGTTTTTTTTTCTTCCCAAGAACATTGTAGATTTGCTACAAATACCCCTGTTACGTTTTTTCCCTTTGTTGTTAAAACAATTGTTCGTTTGTAATGCTTTATTGAAAGGGTAGAGCTGACCGGATGCTTTTGGATTTAAATTTTCATGAATAGTTTTGAGCTTGCAATGCTTATATTTTTTTATTTCAAGATTTTTATATTAAATCCAATTTGCAATAAATAATTTCATCACATGTATTGTTAGCATTAAATTTTAACTGATCTCTATGAATTGACTGCATGATTTAATAATACACTTCTGAAAATAATTAGGGGATAGTGTGAGTTCGGTAAAAATAACCCTATCGTCGGCAACTTTTTAACAAAAATGAAACAATACAAAGGAATAAAATTTACAAAAATTGGGAAAAGCAAATTTTGTATGTTTGATGTCGGAAACAATGCGTTTTATATGAGGAGTGAAAGGAGACCTGCAGCACTCTTTGCTGTAGGAAGAAATTAAAAATAATTGGCGGGCTTTGAGTGTTTTGCAACAGTGACTACGATGTCTTTAGATGATTAGCTGAATCGGTAGCCTGGAGGGCATCCGTCGTTTAGAGGCGGGTCAAAAGCAATCCATTACAGCGGGAAGCGTTTGAGTTTCCCAAAGTGTCACTTCCATACTATAGAATCGGTTGGAAAACTGGAAATCGGAAATGTTCTGCCAGAGATCTGGACAATGTCGTACGCATGCAACAACACAAAAATGTGGATTCGTATTTAACACTATCAGCCAGAAGAAACCGTATTATGAACTACACTATCTTGAAACCGCACCTTCAGAGAGCTACTGATTCCAGAATTTCGAGTCAGACTGTTTGAAACCGACTCCACCTTGTGTATTCGTATACTCGCTGGCCTATGTTTTGCGTTTTGTTGACACAGGTCATTGTGCTAAACGCAGAAGGAAGACACAGGAGTATCTCGGATGGGAATGAGATGAGTGGAGAAACAAGAACTGTATGGGCGAGTTCCGCTTTAGTGTACAACCTGACAACTGGAGGATTCTCATCTAAAGAGAATCTGGTAAATGGAATACTGCATTTGTGCATAAAAGTGTCCGATTTGGAGGAGGCGGAGGGATTGTCTGTGTCGGTATTTCTACTGTAGGTTTTTGGAAATTGGAAATGTTCACCGCAGATCGGGAGAAGCTCGCGACGGTATTTTTATCAATGGCCCTACTGACCTGCATATAATCAGGTTTGGTTTGGTTTGTCACTCTATGGTCATCTTGTGAACACGAGGAATAAACAGACAGGGACCTACAGTTTAAAGTAGATTCTGAACCCCCAACAAACATTCATGCCGCCGCCAGCATTCGAAATTGGAGTCTGTGGTACCAAAGGCCAGGCTGATAGTCAATTGGCCATGAGGCGCGCGCATCATCAGGAACGGAGCACCAACGGCTCAGCGATAGAGGGATGAGGTTCACAGACCTATTGTGATTCTTTACGTTGCAGCAATCAGGGACGAATTCGTTCTCATGGATGATAACGCCAAACCACATCGTGCTCAGGTAGACTTTTCGACGGAGGAATCCTTCAAACAGATTGTCCATCGTGCGCTATTTTCTTGCAACAGCCCCTTCAGAAGGCTACTGGTACCAGAGTTTCGACTCAGACTTCACCATGTGGTTTTGTTTGCTCGCTATCTATGGTTTGTGTATATTAATATCGTATTATATTAACATGATGAAGACAGCATGACGGAAACTCTTAGAATATTAAATATTCAATTAAAATTATACAAATAGAATGACATCATCACAGAATAATGCAGCAAATTATGCTAATTTTTCTAAAATATAAAAATAAACAAACAACTTGAAAAACAATTAGTTGAAGAATAATTAAAAAGAATGACTGGCACACACATATGTTGCTCTAAGGTCATTTTGTGTACTAACCGGGACCTACAGTTTAACGTGGATTCTGAACCACCAACAAACATCCACCGCCAGGATTTTAACCTGAGGTACCAACGGCCAGAGCGCTAGCCAATTGGCCACTCACATTTTAAGAAGCATATCAGTATAGTAGGAATGAGGTCCTTATAAGTTTTTAGAATTATTCTTATTAGGAATATTCCTATAAAGACTCTTTTAAATTGTTACCATTTGGACGTTAGCCGTTAAGCCAATTCAATTAAGAAACTGAGGTTTCAATATATTTTTTTTTATGGATTTTACTAATATACATTTTCTTTATAGATTTTACTAATATACATTTTCTTTATACATTTTTACATACTTTATCAATTAAGGAGCTAAAAATAAAAACCATTTTTATCTAATTATTTCGTATATCAAATAAAAGCCATCTGCAGTTTAGGAAATGAATTAGAAGCTAGAGCTTTAAAAGGTTAAACACCGTTACATCTTCATGCTTTACCAATTTATTACTGAGATAATATCTTGGTAACTTTCATTACCAAAAAACGGCTGCTCTATAAAAAGTGTTATATAAACAATTATAATCCTTAAACATGTAATTCTGTAAATATTTGCCACTCATTTTGGCATCTTTTTTTTTTTTTTACCATCTGTATCCGGGTTTTTTTATGCCATAAATATATTTTAAACAATTTTTTTTTTTTTGGAAGATGTTTATTGAATAAAACGTATAGCTTCTTTTTACCAGCTTCGTAATTGATTCACTTTTTTTCTCCTGTCTCAAAAGCGCCTCCGCAATGTTGTGAGGGCTGTTGGAATTTCAGAAAGAGTGAATTTTTTTCTTTTCTCATTAAAGTTATTCTGTTCCGCCTTGAGAACAAAAATTTTTGTTTCGCATTTTTGAAAGTTTTGCGCTTCCTTAGTTGTTTTTTTTTTTTTTCCTCAGTATTTGCCGGCCGTCATTTTTCTTAATTATCTCAATTTTAAATTTAAAGCTCGCGAGATTCTTTAAGGCTATTAGTAGACTTAAAAAGAAAAAAGCGCATTTTAACAAAAGTCCCGATAGAAAAAAAATAATTCTTTCCGAAGGAATAAAAATAAAAGGATGATAACAAAAATCTGATGCTTAAAACATTTATATTTATTGATTAAAATTACTTAAACGAAGCAAGCGCTTTATTAGTTTTTAATTACGCCTTGAATATTAATGTCAGGCACATGAAAATATTTTAATTATGCATACCATTAAAAAGTTCGAAAGGCTTTTTCGGGTTTTTTTTTTTTGTTCTCTGCTTTTTACTAACTACTTCATTTCGTTACCAAAGATAGGTTGCTGCATGCTTTAGCGCTCAATAAAAAGGATAAAAAAATGGCTATATCTCAATAAGTAAAAAGCAAAGATGCTGCGCTAAGCTGCAAGTTTATTTTTGCTTTTATTTACTTTTTTTTTTATAATTAATTT
Source organism: Caerostris extrusa (assembly GCA_021605095.1). NCBI lineage: Eukaryota > Metazoa > Arthropoda > Arachnida > Araneae > Araneidae > Caerostris > Caerostris extrusa. Next base: position 148,854 of record BPLR01005418.1, on the reverse strand, counting down.
TATTTTTAACGTTTAACATTCCTTATCTTCCGATGATTGTTAAAGTCGATATTGAATTTTTTGCCCTGCTGTATATCAGATTATTTTTCGACGGGGAGCGAGCATATTTGCACCGACTCGATTTTATACTCTTCTTGAAAAGTTCAGGGTTAATTTGGTTTCTCATGTTCAAATCGATTCTTTTTTTTTTTTTCAACGTAAATGCTTCCCAATTCTTTAAGTGATGGTGTAATGGTAAACAAAAATTAAATTTAAAAAAAAAATTAAAAATGTCTTTAGTGTACTTTTTATTGATAGTTACAGGCTGAAAAATTCAAGTATTATTATTCTTGATGATAGTTAAATAATATTCTTGATATCTCAGATATACTAGAGTGTAATTAAATGCATACTCTTGTAACAATGTACCTAAAATGAAATTGTTGAAGAAAAATTCAAATGTGTTTATTTTTGATTACAATTAAATATATGCTCTTGCTTTGATAATATAATAATAATATATGCTCTTATTTTTTATTGAAATTAAACATATGCCCTTGTAATTATGCACCTAAAACTTAATTGTTTAAAAAAATCAAATCTATTCTTGATTATAAATAAATAGTATTCTTAATATTTTAGGTATTCCTGATTATAATTACAAGTATATCTATTCTTGATTATAATTACAAATATATTTATTCTTGATTATAATTACAAGTATATTTATTCTTGATTATAATTACATAGTATTCTTGATATTTCAGAGATTCTTAATTGTAATTAAATAATACTTTTGTAGTAATGTACTTAAAATTTAATTGTTGAAAAAATTGAAATTCATTTATTCTTGATTTACAATTAAATAGTATTCTTAATTGCAATTAAATGCATACTCTTGTAATTTTGTACCTAAAAATGTAATTGTTGAAAAAATTCGAATAAATCTATTCTTGTTTATAAAGAAATAGTATTCTTGATATCTCAAATATTCTTGATTGTAATGAAATGCATACTTTAGCAATAATGTACGTAATATTTAATTGTTGAAAAATATTCAAGTATATTTATTCTTGATTATAATGAAATAGTAATCTTGTTATAAGTATTCTTGATTGCAATTAAATACAAACTTTTGCACTAATGTACTTAAAATTTAATTGTTGAAAAAAATTCAAATGTATTTATTCTGGATTACAGTTAAATAGTATTCTAGATTGTAATTAAATATATGCTCTTGTAACTATGCAACTAAAACTTAATTGTTGAAAAACAATCCAATAAATCAATACTTGATTATAAAGAAATAGTATTCTTAACAAATTTGAAAGAGGAAACGGTACGGCATCTAAAAAGTTCCAAAGTGTATTAATAGATGGCGCTATAAGCGGCATAAGGAAAGTGAATTCAGCTGCCAGTGATATTTTGAATATAAATGACAACGTATTTGGCATGAGTTACCCTTTAAACCAACTGTAGTGTTCAATGATCTTCATTGTTTCTGTTTTTTGACGGAAAAAATGACTTCCAAGTCATTCAACAGTTGCGACACTGTGAGTGGAAAGCCCATCCACCACGGCAAGGTCACACCAATTGGATAGGAAAATCGGTTTAACTTTTTTTTGGAACTTTTGTTTTTTTGATGCCGTCCCCTTCTTCGAGTGTATTCAGATCGAATTTGAACTCATTGTGACGAGTGGTTCCTTTTTTTCCAGCATTTAGAAAGTGGGAATTTAATTATAAACACCCTGTATATGGCATTTTGGATACTGATAAGCAGAATGGATCTTAAAATGTTTATGAATGGAAATAACGAATATATGGAATTAAATATGTTTTAATTATTATTCTTAGACAAATTTTCCAATTGATATTCTTATAAGAGTTCCTAAAAACTGAAATGCGTCGACATTAGGAAAATAATAATGAGTTGCATTTGGGAAGCTATTCTGCGACAACCAAAACTGAAAATACACATCAAAGTTAAACACATTATATTGGGAATGATGCTTTTTACCATCTATGTGCTGGTAAAGCACATTGATGGTAATAATGGTGCATAATGGTAAATATATGGTAATGGTTAAATTGTGATCTATTTTATGTGCTTGCAACCCTCCTACCCTAATATCGTCATTATGTTAACAAATATATATATACAGGATGCTTTGAATCCATATCAGCAGATAAAAATTTGAAATATTTATTTGAAATAAAGAAAAAAATGCAAAAACATAATGTTTAACTATAATTATTATAATGTTTCATTTTAATCATTATAATTAAAATGTTTTTAATGATTATTCTTACAAGAAATTTGTTACAAATATTAGAATATCATTATCATCATTATCAATGGCACAACAGCCGCATTGTGGGCCAAGGCCGTCTTCCTACTGGCGGATTACGAGACAAAGAGATGTTTTTCATTTGACAGGGTAAGGTTGTCAGCCCTAAGCCCAATGCTCAACAGCCATATTAGAACAGGACCTACGGTTTAAAAGTGGATTCCGAACCAATGCAAATATCCATGGCACTGCCGAGACTCGAACACGAAACCTGTGGCACCGAGCGCCAGAGCGGTAGTCACTCGGCCATTCAGGACTGAAGGCTTATAAAGAACGAAAATAATAATGAGTTGCATTTACGAAGTATTTCTCTGACAACTGAAATGGATAAATACGCGGAATAATCAACATTAAAAATTGTAATTTATGAAAATCAAATTAAAAATCAGTTTTAAATGACAAGTGCATACGATTTCTGTCGAATTGCAATCAGTCGTCACCAATTCTCTCGTCACGTCACCCCAGATGCAAGAGATCCATTTCTGCCCCTAACCCCACCAGTGGATGGTTCAAAATCGAACCACCGCATCGCCATTTTGGAAAATTGAACCACCCACAAATTACGACATTGTGTATCTGTGGCACGAAATTGAAAAGAATTGCGACCTCCTATTAAGCAAGTCGAATTGGCGCAGAAATAAAGAGACGGATCTCTGACCACGAGGTCGAAGATTTGAATCTGAACTCATCTCTTTTCGCTATTCTGCTACGCCGTGCAGCGTAATTACTTTTTACCGACTAGTGACACAGTTAAGAAATTATTTTGTTTCCTTTTTTACCCCTTTTCTTTGAGTAAAACAAAAAGGGTTAGAAGAAAAAATTATCAAAAATGGGAGAAAAATATATAAAAAAAATTCCAGAACTTTGGTTTTAAAATCGGCCTTTTTTTGGGGAGGGGAGTGAGGGGGGATTTAATTTTGGCTTTTAATTTTTTATTTTTAGATTCATCATTAGGGATCCCATGCATTCAGCATATCTTAATTATTTATATCATTCTTTAATAGTTTTATGGCATCAACAACTGGTCCCTAATTGTACCGAATTTTAACTTTAATTTAAATTTTTAATTTTTATCGTACTTTTATTTATTTTTAGTATTTTTTATTAATTTTCGAGTACCATATATTAAATTTTTGAAACTTTATCTTGTATCTTTTACTAACATTAAACAACTAATTAAAATCGTAAATATACTACTATGTCTATAAAGTAAGACCAGTTTTCAATTTGAATTTCCCGGCCATTTGGTATTTCAATTTTTTTCTCTTTTTTTAGGTTGTTGGCACTGTCCTTAACATCTGTGTGAAATTTGACATCAAAACATTCATTCATTCACTTACGCTTGGTTTTGTGAGACGCTAAAACTGATTCCGGCGATTTTTGAAATGTCTCTTCAATCGACCCAAAAAACGGTGTCCGCGGAGTAGTCTTTTGAGTTTAGGGAATTGGCAGAAGTAGCACGATGCTAAATCAAGTGAATATGGTGGTTGTGGAATGATATGGGTTTCATTTTGACGAAAAAGTCACGATGAATCAATGTACGAAGAATCACTTTTAGCGTCTCACAAAACCAAGCGTAACTCAAGCACTAATGACTATTTTGATGTGAAATTTTACACAGATGTCAAGGACAGTGCCAACAACCTAAAATAGAAAAAAAATTTAAATTCCATAAGCCGTGGAAATTTAAATTGAAAAGTGGTCTTACTTTTTGGACACAGTAATATGTATAGGACGCTTTGAATCCTTATCAGCAGGTAAAAATTTGAAATGTTTACGAATCGAAGTAAAAATTTAAAATATTTATTTGAAATAAAATGAGAAAATGATTTGAAATATAAAAAAAAAAAAAAAAAATGTAAAAGCATAATGTTTAACTATAATTATTACAATTAAAATGTTTTTAATGATTATTCTTACAAGAAGTTTGCTAAAAATGTTAGAAGGCTTATAATGAGTTGCATTTGGTAAATATTTCTCTGACAACTGAAATGGATAAATACGCGGATTAATCGATATTAAGAATTGTGATTTCGCAAAATCAAATTAAAAATCAATTTTAAACGACAAGTGCATGGCGATTTGTATCGAATTGCAATCAGTCATCCCAGAATCCGAGAGATCCATTTCTGCCTATCTAACCCCACCAATGGATGGTTCATAATCGAACCATCGCATCACCACTTTCGAAAATTGAACCGCCCGAATTCATTGCCGCAGCCAGATAATTAACAAACAAGTTATCTAACAGCTCTGAGAGATATCTGTTGGCAATTCAATCGGACAGAGATGAACCCAGGGCTGGTCAGTCCCCGCGGGCGAATTGCCACAATTTAAATGAGGCGATCATCTCGCGACAGAGATCAATTTTTGCTCTCTCTCGCGCGCAATTTGTTACTCATTGTAAAACTCATAAATCTATCAAGTTCGGCGCCGGGATGCTCGTGTCCGAGGGCGCCCCTGGTGGTCAAAACGGATGAATGCCGATATCGTGGGACGTTTAATTCGTTTAACGATGGAGGCAGTGGACCGTCGCCAATGTTTCCGCAAGTTTTAAAACTTTTCAAAATAATAATTTGAGGAGGGTGCTTGCTTGGCGATGATTTCGTTGGCGATTTTCTGTGAAGTAGAGCGTGAAATTAAATGGAAGTTAGCAGGCGGAATTTCGGGAAAGCAGTTTTCTGTGACTCATCTACCTGAAGTTCTAGTTGAAAGAGAAATTAAAGCAGATAGGGGGTTGTTCTAAGGGAAGGGCAGGGGGGTTCGGTAAATCGAAAACATAAAGTGGTCGGTGGTCTGACCGCCCAAGGTGATATCTGGATGCATCATTTGGGCAGCGTGGAATGAGATGGGAAAATCCCTCTCTCTGGCGATGGGCAAAAGCGGAGAGAGAAAAGTTGAAAGGCTGCTAATCTGTGAAAGATGAAACATAATTATAATAGCTGAGCTGGAAAACTATTAATGCATTTTAATGTTATAAATCGTTATGTATGTTTAAGGATCAATAGGGATGGCAATCAAAAATGATTAAAAATTTCATGTTTTAAAGTAGGAAATGACTTACAATTTAAATGTGGCGAATTATATAATTGAATAATTAAAATAATTATAAAAATTGAATAATTAAAAATAAAAAAGCAAATTCCGTACATAATTAAAAAAAAAAAAAAAAATTTTAAGAATTTTTATTCAGTATATTTATAAGCTACATCATACATATTTTATGTATTTGAATATTAACACATTGGCATCATGCCGAAATGTGTGAAAGCGGGGAAGGGGGGTCACTTGGCTAGCTCCAGGTTCGAATCCTGGCGGTGGCATGGATGTGTGTGAGTGGTTCGGAATCCACTTTAAACTGTGTTTGCGAGTCTAGTATGATTTTAAGAGTGCTGGGCTGATAACCCTACTCCGTAATAAAGAAAATATCTCCTGCCTCGAAGTCTGCCGGGGATTAGATGGCACTACTGCCACCATAGGCTGTAGGTCAGGGATTAAGTTAGAAATTGTGATGTCCTTTTTTGTACTGTAAGAATATAATTATTATAGGGCTATAATGGCCGAGTCGCCAACGCTCTGGCGCTCGGTGTCTCAAGTTTCGAGTTCAAGTCCCAGCGGTGCCATGGATGTTTGTAGTGGTTCGGAATCCACTTTAAACCGTAGGTCCCGGTCAAATAGGATCGTAGAGCGTTACGGGAGCATTGTTACTCCCACGTTCGTAGCTTATCTTCAAATTACACGCGCCCTCTAGGTAGTGCTAAGTGAGTAATGTTGGTGCAGCCCTTATGGCATAAAAGATCGCAGTCTAGGTATTATCCAACAACATTAGAAAATATTATTAATAATAATAATTGAATAATTGAAATTCTGTACATTATTAAAAAAAAAAGAGTAGAGTGTTTCCATCCATCAGACGCCTACAACTCAAAACCTGATACAACTAGTCGCGATCAAGCGACAACAGTATATAATTATGTTCACTAATTAAAAAAAAATAAATAGCGTGCTAATTTAAATAGATATAAAATTAGTTTGAAAAATAAATAATTGCTTCGCTGATTCGTCAGCATTGAAAAATATATTATTCGTTTACAGCTATTTAAATGTAGTCTGCAAAATAAATAAATAAAAAGAAATTTGTGAAGGAAAAATGAATAAAATCAAAATATTATTATTATTATCAAATTATAAATTAAGAGGAAAAATTGGAATAACTTACCCAAAACAAGCAACAAAATGTCTTCACTGCCTCTAAAAAAAAAAAAAAAAAAGAAAGTTATAAACTTAGAAGTGAGAAAATTCTATTATTTTAAAATATTGAAAGAGACAAAAATTAATTAATTAATTAATTAACGATGTTTCAACAGAAAATTAAGTTTCAAATATTTAACTATTTAGCAAAACAAAATTATATTAAATTAAATTACTACGGTGTAATTGATTTTTTCTTATTTTCTATGACGACATTTAATTGAGAATATTTAAATTTGAAAGTCAATTTTTAAAACACAAAATTATATTTTTTAAAAGAATTTTAAATCATATTACCATTATAATATTTTTATTGAATTACTTAATTTTTATTTTTAAGTAACATTTAAATCTATTTAAAAGTTCAATGATGTCTTTAAAAATAAATTTATATACTACTCTATTTAAATATGCATCTACTATTCAAAAGAAGCATTGTAATCACTGTTTTCAGAAACGAATAGACTCAATTGCGGAATTAAAAGCACTTTTAATGCATTTTGCGTCAAAAACAAGCTGCCTGGTATGAGTTTTACATGTTTTTTTTTTTTCTATATGGCACACAAAATATGAAGAAGTTAAACCTGAAAGTCATATCCATATTTTCATGGGTTTCTCATAAAAACACAAAATGTTATTAAAGATAATTAAATTTACGTACTATTAAAATTAAAAATTTATTAAATAATAACAAATAATGCTTAAAAAAAACTAAATTCTGTAAAAAATTTAAATTAAAACTCACACGGTGGCAAGAGATAGCTCTGTAGTAATTTGCGAAATATGAATACAAACCATGTTATTATTTAATTAAATCAAATTATTATTTTACTATTAATTTTGGACTATTAATTTTGGACATTAATAATATAATATAATATATATATATATATATATATATACATATATATTACATACATACATACATTATATATACACTAACGGAAAAAAAAAATCCCTACGCCAAGAAAAAATTATTGGTACACATACATCCACGTACATGGAATGCATTTGTTGTAAAGACTAGCGCTAAAATAAAGGTGACTTAAATGGAAAAAACCCATATAAGTCATTGAACTGTACTTTCTATAAAAAAAAAAAAGCAATAATAAATTTCGTTTAGAGTTGAACGCTTTTTACTCTTAAAACGAACACGATACTATAAAATATCGCGTGACTCAAGTTTGGATCTACAATATAGTAATTAATCAATAATTCGCTTGTACTTTATAATAATTGCACATACAGGACAAAAAATACAGAAAATCTAATACCGAACACAAAAGATTCTATGTATATACAGGTGGTTATTATCAACCTGATGGAAACACCTGTGAATAAAAGTGACATTTAAGTATTTGCTCGTAAGTATTAAAATGTAATCTTAGCTATCAGTTTATTTTTAATATAAAAAAAGTATATATCATAGTAGTATGAGGTAGCTTTAGTAAATCTTGGATTTTTGTCGAAAGCGTAAAATCTCAGACCTCACAGACACTTTGAAAGAAGCGAAATTGTAAGAGCCCGAACTAGCTGGAGCAACTGTGACTGAAACATCCCAGCTTTTAGGCGTTTTAGAGGTACGGTGTCTAAAGTCATGACAGCGTACACACAGCGCAACAAAACAAGCAAAATAGTGGACATAAGGAAAAGTGGAGCGAAAGAGACCAACACGCATGCAGCGGATTGCAATGTCTAAAAAGAAAATAAATGCAGCCAAAGTGACCGCAGAGCTCAATCAGCATCTGGATTCCCTAGTGTCAATAATTACAGTTAGGATGCACCTTCATAAACAGGATATTTACGGCAGAACAGCGATCCCCAAGCCACTTGGCACATCTGTTAATGTCAAACGTCGTCTTCAGTGGTGCCACACTCACAAAACCCTGGTCGATTGATGAGTGGAAGACAGTTATGGGGGGTCAGACGAATAATTTACAACCTGCGCAAGTGTATGATTGTGGTTGTCTCCTTCCAACTATCAAGCAGGGAAGTGGATCTGTCCTGGTACGGACATGCGTGTCGTAGTTTTCTGCTGGCCTAATCGTCATACATATCGATATCTACGACGAATAGATATGATTCGATATGTATCGTCATAAAATCGAATCATACATATCTCCATGAAGAATGGTTCAATATTCCTCTAAACACTATTCATCACTTGTATGATTCGATTCCCAGGAGAAAAACAAGCTGTATTACATACCAAAGGCCTATGCCTTATTAGTAAAGGATCCCTTATAATTCTAGGGTATTCCATAACACGACAGCTTAGTGTTGGAATTATCTCCAGCGAATATATATATATACCTGATGACCGAGCGACTAGCGCTTTGGTGCTCGGTACCACAGGTTTCGGGCTCGAGTCCCTATGTGCCATAAATGTTTGAAATGGTTCGAATCCACTTTAAACAGTAGGTCTCGGTCTAATATGACTATAGATGCATACTATAGATTGGATGTAGGGTTGCCAACATTGACTGCCCCGTAAAAAGAAAAACAACAACTCATGTTTCGGAATCTGCCATGAGGCAGAAGGCCTTGGTCCACCATGGGCTGTCGCACCATTGTAAAAAAGACATAATCACTTGTATATGTAATCACCGTGTATATATATATATATATATATATATTTATCGATATCATTTGACATAGATCAGAAAAATCATACGTTTCAAATTCGAATAAAATAGATTGCATTAAACAGTCTATTTTATAATTTTATAGTCCATTTCTTTTATTCTAAAATTAATAACCCATTTTACAAACTTATTGGAGATATTTCTGAACTATTCTTACATGACAAGACATTTTCTGATTGAAATCGTAATACCAGATAATCACAAAATATCTAAAAGAATCATGTGCCTGCAATATTAAAATATTACACAAATAAAAAAAAAGTGTAAATCAATTTACGTCTTATTTACACACATATTTCTTAAGAACAAAAACCCGAAAAGAAGATCGAAGCTTCATGCGCACCAATCCTTTAATAACGGAAAAAGACGAAATAAAACATTTAAAAAAAAAAAAGAATTGAAAAGCCAGCCTGTGACGGAAACAGATACAAATGAAACGTCAAAAGTACTTAAATCTGAAAATTGCTTTCCCGAACTCACCGCGAATCAAAGCGGTTCATTATAAAATTTGAATGAGCAAGATGGTGAGGAGTTCCGGTCTTTTAAACACACGATTAATAAAAAGCCATTCACATAATCATATTTGCGTTTCCGTCGCAAAACCCTTTTTTCTCCCTCACAATTATAAATATTTTTTATTTCATTGCAATCAAGTTTTTATTTCCATTTTTTTTGTTTCATTTAAATTCCATAAAAATAAACATTGGAAAATCAATTTCATTGTTAAACAATTGAAGCACGGAAATCATATAGGAAAATGTTTCAATTTTTTTACTCTGAGTTCATTAAATGTTCATATCGGTTCGATGATTTAATTTTGCGTGGGCCGTTCAGCCAATTGAAACACAGCGTTCGAATCCTGGATGTTTGTTGGTGGTTCGGAATCCAAGTTAAACTGTAGTCGAGGTCTATTTAGCTTAAATTGTGTACAAGATGACCGTAGAGCGACAAACCAAACCAAAGCAAATCCAAAAACAATTTCTTAATTAAAATTTCTTAGTCTCTAGATTTTTAACTCGTGAATAAAAAAACGAATGTAACAAATAACAAAAGATGAGAAGATCCATTATTAATATAGTACCAAAAGGAAAAAAAGGCCAATCTTAGTGCACGAAAGCAAAAACTCAACTCACTACGACTACAGGTATTGAAGTTCTTCATATAGAGGGACGCAGAAAGTTTTAGTAAACTTCCTGCTTGATGACGAGCTTCCATTCCTCTAATTTCTTGCAACACAACTCGACTTCGAAATCATGAGCATAACAGCAAAAAACTATCAATTAAGTTGTATCGAATACTTAATTTGTTTAGTTACGCTAAGGTCTGTTTAAAGCAAGAGTGGCCAACCCGTAGCCCGCCTTAAATATTTTTCAACCCGTGAGATGTATCACACTTTTACAAAATATGTTTACTCTATAATGGCCAAAGTAGTGGAAACCAATGTGATAAAAAGTTACATTATTCAAAATAAACTGTCGAAATGATGAGAAAAAATCAAATTTCATTTTAAAATAACATTCTTGCGAACACTAGGACAAATAGTGCCTGTTTTATTGATGAGCTTACAGTTATGAGTTCGCAGAATAATTTAATTATGTTCTGCGAACTCATGATGCGCGTGCATCGTGGATCATATGATATAATAGGTTCTATGTTTCACTTTAAGTGACCTCAGTGACCATCCCTAGATACGCACAGTGGATTGTAGATAGAGAGCAAACCAGACTCTTAGTTCAAGTTGTTAGAGCATTTGGTTCAACTTACACCTGCGAATCGTTTTTTTTTTTTTTTTTTTATAATTTTTTATTTTCCCGAAAATGAAATTGACTCAACTCAAAACACGCTCAAACATAACGGTCGCTAACACGCAACACCCATTACGATGTGCAAATACCCCAATTGAGATCGATTTGCAACAGCTAAGTGAAAAGTGGAGAAACACATATTATCTAACTAATAAAATAAATATTTTTGAATGATTTCTTTTTTAATTTCGTTTATATTTATATATTTTTTATATTTCATTTTCAGTGTTATATATTTCCTTACCATGTGCGTTTAGTATCATTATTATTATATATTGTGTATGTTTACATGTAAGAATAATAGTAAACACAAAAATAATAACTCATTCTGTTTCAATTTTTCACGCACAAAAATATCTGTAGTGGGTCTAAATCTAATGTCGGATTATAAAATTTTATAGGCGGCCCACGGAGTTAGGATGCATTTCCAAAATGGCCCGCAAGATCATTTTTGGCTGGCCACCCCTGACCTGAGACATATTTGCTCCCTAAACATTGAGAACCATTGATAGAAAAATACAAAAGGGAATCTCCAAAAGAACATAAGTTTTAGAAACGTGAACTCGTATCATTAGTATAATACGTAATAAAGTTCGATACACTAATGTTAGAGACAAAAAAATATATCGATATGATTCAATGTTTTTAAGTACTGTCAATAAGACTGAAAAGCAATAAATGATATTTTTGCAACAATATAATTTATAAATAAAGTTGGATATTAAAAATTATTTTTAGATCAATTTTATATTAGGTTGAAAGATCCCGGAAATAAAATAAAGTAGAATGTAACTGCGAATAAAAATCGTTTTTATAATTCGCCGTTTGTATTAGATATATTAAAATATCTAGGCCTGATTTCCACCTGATATAACAGATGGGCTGAAAGGTTCGTAGGCTGGCACATAGATGATATATTGATGACACCATATGATTTTTAGTTAGCCCTAACCTTCAAAAGACCCGTGTATAAATTGGACAGCTGTTGCACTATTAGTATGTGAGTTATAGCATTTTTAGTGAAGCAACTTTTGTTAGTTTGAAAAAATGGATAGAAAGGAATTTCGTGTGTTAATAAAGCATTGCCTTTTGGCGGAAAAAAAAAATACTATTGAAGCCAAGGCTTGGCTTGATAAACATTATTCGGACTTTGCACCAGGAAAATCAACCGTAGAGAAGTGGTTTGCTAAATTTAAACGAGGCGAAATGAGTACCGAGGACGATGCACGCAGTGGACGCCCCAAAGAGGCTGTTACCGACGAAAACATCAAAAAAAATCAAAAGTCCACAAAATAATTTCTGATAACCGTAAAGTGAAGTTGATTAAGACCCTAAAGATATCAAAGGAACGTGCTGGACATATCGTGAATGAATATTTGGGTATGTGAAAGCTCTTTTCAAAGTGGGTGCCGTGCGAGCTCACAATCGACCCAAAACAACGACGAATGGATGATTCTAAGCAGTGTTTGGAGCTGTTCAATCCTAATAAACCCGAATTTTTGCATCTATATGTGACAATGGATGAAACATGGCTCCATCATTTCACACCGGAGTTCCAATCGACAGTCAGCCGAGTGGACTGCACGTGATGAACACTAAAAATGCTGTAACCTCACTCAAAATGCTATAACTCGCATACTAATACTACAACAGCTGTCAAATTTATACACGTGTCTTTTGAAGGTTAGGGCTAACTAAAAATCTTATGGATTTAATACTAGTAGCGCCATCTATGTGTCAGCCTACGAACTTTTCAGCTTACCTGTTATGTAAATACCTTGCTTTAGCAATCACAATCAAATCATTTGGATTCAGTTTCATACAAACAACACCCTAATGAGGAGCAAGTTGGAATGTAAATATACCAGTAAGTGAAAACATGAGATCACACTAGATATTGAAAAAAAAAAAATAGCAATTAGCAAATATATAAATTTATCGCACTAAACATAATATCCATATAATAATTATTTATGCACAGAAGCATATACCATGAAGGAATTATAATAACATTTTTAAAAACAATTTAATTTTTAACATTTAAAAATTATAATATTGTAACCGTGGTTCCACCTACTCAGCCATGTTTCCGCACTGCATAAGGACCCCTTGCAGCGCACAGAAGAAATGGCATAGAGTCTCTCACCCGAGAGGACTCACGGCTCAAATGGCGCAGAATTACAATCTCATCATGCTTGAAGAAGGGGGAAACGGTACGGCACCAAAAAAATTCCAAAGTGTATGAATAGATGGCGCTGTAGGCGGAATAAAGAAAGTGAATTTTGCCAGGTGATATGTTGAATCGAAATGACACCGTATTTGCCATGAGTTGCCCATTAAACCAACTGCAGTGTTCAATGTGCTTAAATGTTTCAGTTTTTGATGAAAAAATGACTCCCAAGCCATTCAACAGTTGTGACACTGTGAGTGGAAACCCATCCACCACGGCAAGGTCTTTTTTTTTCAATTCCTTCTATTAGCTCTGCACTCTCTATATATCTTGTTAAAATTTTCAATCGTTCATAAAATACTTTTTTAATTCATCCACTCAGTTGAAATACATTTTTTTTTTTTTTGAACTTGTAGTGGTTGACACTTGATGTTGATACAGTTTCTTCAAATATTAATTGAGTAATTCAATTTAATGAATTAATTTTAGTATTTTTAGATTTAAGTTGCATATATCTACCAATAGATGGCGCCAGATAAACTTAAAAAATGAATAAAAATTATTTATAGAGGACTTTTTGCAATATATATATATATCTATCATCAGGGCTGGTTTTAAGGTATTTTCAGGTTTGTCAAACTATCTAGCTTGTTGAGCTGCATTTTAAAAAGAAAAATGAAATATTATCACGTAAAAATTGTCAAGCTTAAAATATAATAAGTTATTTTGCAAGAAAATAAGAACAATAATCATAGATTTATGTCCGCAAGATACGCAATTGCGGTGCAATTTCATCTAAAAGAAAGGCATTGATATCCCTCATCGACCCTGACCGGGCTGTTTGCGGCCTACGTAAGTGGAACACGAGACCAACTGTTACCCAACTGCAATAACAAAAAATCTACGAAAATTTCTTTTCGAGCTGTTTTTTTATTTATTTACTTATGAATTTTGTAAATTACTTTTATTTACAAAAATTTTATTTTTAGTTTAGTAAATTAAATTTTAAATTATGAGTTTTATGGAGCCTTGATTCTGTTGTTAAGTTAGGTTATAAAACATAGAAAACGTTAAAAATAAAATATAGATATAAGTATTTTTTTTTTTTTCCCTTGCTTAAATTTAAAAAAAAAATGATAAAAAAATATATCCTTTTTAACTTTTTACGAAAACATTAAAAGAAAATATGCATTGCATTAGTGCAGACATTGTTCCATTATTTTTATTGAACAAAAAAGAACGATATTATTTTAAAGTGTAAATGAGTGTCAACCCATTGACAGCAAAAAAAAAAAAAAGGGGGGAGGAATGTTTTTTTAACAAAAATGGCAGTAACTCATCTCTCAATAAATTTGTTTGAAACCTTTTCGAAACCTACAGTTTCTGAAACTTCCTTCAAAACCTACAGTTAAAATGTCATTAATATCTGAAAATAATTCTGACAGGTCTGACTGCTACTGTACAGCAGTGAAACCAAAACTACAAGAAGGATTTGGTTTGTCGCTCTACGGTCATCTTGTACACACGAGGGTTAAACTTTAAAGTGGGTTTAAAGTGGATTCCGAATCATTAACAAACATCCTTGCCACGCCAGGATTCGAACCTGAGCCTGTGATACCAAAGGCCAGAGAGCTGGCCATTTGGCTACCAATTGTCTTGCGGAACACCTTAACAGTATAGGTGTCCTCGCCTCGAACACTTGTCCAATATGTAGAGCCGGTACAATGAATACAATACATCTTTTGAACTGTCCAGGATTGAACAGGAAGGCTCAGTGCCAAGGAGAAGTCTGAAGTTGTATTGGAGGCCAGGGGCCTCATGGAATGAAATAAGGTGCCAACCCCCCTTTATTGACTCACTTCCCTTGACTTTTGTGATGTGTGGGGACCGACTTATTGTCAACTACTGTCTTACTGTATGTCTGCTTTGTTCTGCTTGTTCCTTCTTTGTGTGTGATCCTTATTGTAATGGATTGATTTTCAATCAAGCCATATGTTACAACATATCGATGATGATTAAAATTCAGGATTCGTTATTATTCGAGAAATTTCATTCCTTTTATCTTTAAGCATTTAAAAATGAAAAAAAAAAAAAAAAAAAAAAAAAAACAGTTTTCAAAAGCATTATTTTTAGAGTTGTAATTACTATTGTTTAATTAAATAATCAATTGACATATTTTTTATGTAACACTAGATAAAACATATTTAATGTAAAAACTACTCTCCGACTTGAGTTACAATGTTTAAAATGAATCTTTTAAAAATCTAATATGGTCACGAAGTTAATACAAAAATAAAAAATCAAGATTCCAAATGAAATCTACATTTTAACATTCTGTCTAGCATTCTCTGTTAATTAATTTTTGCAAATGCAATTAAAATTTATGTTTTAAAATTGGCAACATTTTCCAAAATCCTCGTCTGACAACACTGTTAGCGATTTCTTTCCCCTTGTTACTAAACCAGATTTTAATTAATATCTCGGGATCTAATTAAAAACATTGAATTTCTTTTGAACCTATTTGACATTTGTAAAATCGTAAAAATTTTGGATGCGCATTAGTTTCTTAATTCCGAGTAAATTTTAAGTATTCTCACACTTTTTTTTATGTATTCTCTGCAAATTTATAGATATAAATATCGATTTAATAATTTATTTTTTAACACCCGATTTTGTATATTTATAAAATATTCTTTATGCATCAGTAAGTATAAAAATAGTAGAATTTCGTATGCGAATGAGAAATGTTAAAAAGGACAGCTAAAAATGACATTCATTAATTCATTCATTCAATTTAATTAATTAAATTTCCTTAGTAAAATCTTTTTTTTTTACAGTCTGCATTCAAATGAAGAGATTGAAGATTCTAACGAAAATAATTGTTAAGGTACTAAGAATTATTCATAATGCGTGAGCAGTACTAATAAATGTAAAGTTTATCATTTATTTATTTTTTTTACCAAAAAGATTGCATGACTTTTTTTTTCTCCAAATATTGAATAAGCTTAATATTCAACGTCAGAGGACCATTTGCCATTTTTTAAAATTTTTCACGTAACAATTGTATCGAAATATTAAACATTTATCGACATTTAGTTGTTAAATATGTCTTTCTCTCGACAGAATAAAGCATCCTGATGGCCAATTGGCTAGCGCTCTGTTCACAGGCTTCAGGTTCGAATCCTGGCGGTGACATGAATGTTTTTAAAGGGTCGGAATCCACGTTAAATTGTAGGTCCTGGACAACATTATTAATAAACAATTAATATTTATTTACTTTTAAATTTATATTTATTAAATATTTCGGATGTAGATAATTTTATCGTTACAATTGTAATTCTGAAAAACACTTGTTTCTCAAAAGATTTTTTTAATAATAGTTTTATATCAATAAATTTTATTCTTTGATTTCTTATGACGAATATTTTTAATTTCTTGAAGATGATAGTAAAAATTCACTTATTTGGGGGAAAACTTCACAATCATGGAAACAAATTTATAGATTTATTAAATATTTTTAATTTATATGCTGTTTATGTTTTTAATTTTTATTATTATTAGGCCCTTTTTTTTTTAAGTAGAAACAAAAACATAATAAATAGAATGCGGAAAATTAGAATCGAATTAGAATTGGAAAATTAGAATTGAAACGCAATTGAAAAAGTAATAACGCACACCACTTTCCATTGTTGAAAGAATTTAAGAAATCAAAATGTAACAATTACTTAAAATACGCAAAAGAAATACGAAAACTTACGGCTGCTTTTGAAAGCCGATTCAGTCATTTAGAGTTAGACAAATACAGCAACAACTATATAGTTTTTGAAATATATTCGTCTCCCATGTTGAAATCGAGTCGGCCCCAGAATATCTCCAAATGGAAATGGTAGACTTAGAATGCAATGTTGAATTAAAACGCCTTTTGAAACATCAGAATGAAAAACAGTTTTTATAACACTTACGTCACATAAGAAATTTTCCAATTTGAGAAATTTGGCACAAAAAGTTGTGAGCGCTTTTGCTTCAACTGACACCTGCGAATCGTTTTTTTTCCGAAAATGAAATGGACCCAACACGACACACGCTCAAACATAACGGACGCTCACCGACAACACCCATTACGATGCGCAAATACCCAAATGGAGTTCGAATTGTAAAAGCTAAGTGAAAGAGTGGAGAAACACATATCGCACTAGTAAAATAAATTTTTGTTTTTCATTTTTTTTTATCTCGTTTATATTCATATATTTTTATATTTCATTTTGAGTGTTATATATTTCTTGATAATGTGCGTTTAGTAACATTATTAGTATATTACCTATGTTTACATGCAAGAATAATAGCAAGTACAATAATAATAACTCGTTATGTTTCCATTTTCACTACAAAAAAATGTCTATAGTGTGTCTACATCTAATATGAGATATATAACTTTATAGGCGGCCCGTGGAGTTAGGATGCATTTTCTAAGTGAGCCACAAGATCATTTGGGTTGGCCACCCCTGATATATATATATATAAAAAGTTTTAATTTATTGTTTCAAAAGTTTTAATTTATTGTGCACTAAATAACACGTGATAAAACAAAAAATCATTTTTAGGTTAATGTTGCTTAATACCATTCCATTACTGCTATTTGAATGAATATTAGTAATGAATAATTGTTCACTGAAAACATTTTATTGAAATTTAAAATCATATATATATATATATATATATATATATATATATATATATATGATTTTAAATTTCAATAAAATGTTTTCAGTGAACAATTATTCATTACTAATATTCATTCAAATAGCAGTAATGGAATGGTATTAAGCAACATTAACCTAAAAATGATTTTTTGTTTTATCACGTGTTATTTAGTGCACAATAAATTAAAACTTTTAAGTAATCCTACAAACATATAAAAAAGTTTTCACAAATTTAATTCAAAGGACTAAAATGAAAAGAGATATGAACGATTATAACAGGAACGTTCATTATTTTCCCATTATTATATTATCCTAATCCGTCTCTTTATTATATTCAAATGTTTCTTTAGAACAAAAATGAGTTCATTAAGTAAGAAAGCAAACAATACAAGAGTACAAAAATGTAAGTTGATATGACGGGAAAAAACTAATATCATATGTATCAAATTCATATCACGTAAATGAAAAGTAATTACTGCATATTAGAGCATAGAAATAGAAATATTTCGGGAAAAAGAAAAAAAATAACTTTAGATTCTTTTGTTACACAACATGACTTTCAAAAAGTTTTTTGTTTTTGAATGTTAACAAACATACAAGAAATAAATATGCAGCATGTAACATTCATTCTCTATTTTGTATTTATGTCTTTTATTCCCAAATGCCCTATTTTATAATTTTAACTACCATTATTTAAATTTTAATTAACATTAGAATAAAAAAAATAAAGTCGTCGGTAATATCTATTTTCTTTATCTCCTCTCATGTGTAGAACAAAAAAGTTAAGAAAAACTGAAATCTGCTCGGCTTGAATTTCAACTTATCATGTGTGAACCTTCGAGAACGGATGAATAAACTCAGCAATATAACAATGTTTAACAATGCACGAGATATAGGAAGCAATGGATTGGAATACTACAAAGAATGGCCAAATTCAAAGAGCCACATGAGTATAGCAATGTTGAATAGATCAAGAACTTCACGAATCAAGAATCTCTAAAAGAGATCTCTCATCATCATATACTTTTAGAAATTCTTCAAGTATCTCTAAATGAATATACAAAAGTAAGATAATTCTAGGCATAAATGAAGAATGAAGCATTCCAAATACAATAAGAAGCCCTATACAGCTCCATAGGCATGGGAAAATGCCAAAAGTGATAAACATAGAACTTCAAAAAGAAGGAATTGATCAATGCACTACGAGTACTTGTAGCCATTGGATATACAAATGTTTAAAATCCCAACCCAAAACATGAACGTTATTCATGAATCATTTCAAGAGTTAAGGGTCCCCCCAAAAGTACCCTTTTCCACCAAAATAAATGAAAAAAAGAAAAAAAAGATAATTATTTTTCTTTTATTTCGCTTATAAAGATAACCATCTTTCATTTAAACAAAGGAAATTACAAAGCACAAACAAACCACAGTGATAAAATAAGTGCTACTCAATAGTGATATCCACAAGAATTGCTTAATGCGGGTGGTGCGTCGATCCTATTTAAAAAATGCTGAAATCTGCACGGCTAACTTATCATGTGTGACCATTCGAGAACGGATGAATAAACTCGGGAATATGTCAATGTTTAAAAATGCACGAGATATAGGAAGCAATGGATCGGAATACTACAAGAACGGCCAAATTCAAATAGCCATATGAATATAGCGATGTTGAATAGACAAGAACTTCACGAAGAATGAATTGTTCAAGAACCTCTAAAAGAATATACAAAAAGTAAGATAAATGCTCTCGCAAATGAAGAATGAAGTATTCCAAATTCTACAAGAAACGTAATCACATACAATACCATAAATTCCTGAGGATTAAAGTTATTCATGAAGCATTTCAAGAGTTAAGGGGCCAAAGTACCATTTTCCCACAAAATTTGCAAAATTTGGAATATCATTTTATTTGCTTGCTGCACTTTTGGATTGGGCCACGAACCCTTAACCAGGACAACATCATGTTCGCACATGATAATAAAAGTATATTTTAAATAAGAAAAACAATTAAATCATTATTTAATTTAGAGAATTTGACAGCCTTGAACGAGAAAGAAAGAAAAACAATAAAGGAAGGGAAAAAATCAAAATAAAAACAACTACAAAAAAGCAAGAGCAAGCCTTACCGCAGAAAACGAACTCCCGCCACGTTCGAAAATCCCGCCGAAACTGTTCCAAAATAAAAACAAGAAAAGAAACAGAAAACGACTGCAGTAGGAAACGAAAACGAATATCATTAACAACTCCTTCTCTTCAAATAAAAGCTAACCCTTCCCTTTAAACATTACTCGAACAACGGCACAACAGACAGCCAACTAGATGCGAAACGACAGAGCTGTTAAGAAGGAAGCAACAACTGCTGCAAACGAAGCAAAAAAAAAAAAAAAAGATAAACAAATAATAATAAACAAAAGACGAAGTGCGAAAAACAAAGCACGGAGGAGAAGAAGTAGAAAAGAAAAAAAAAAACACTGAAGCGGGATAAGTTAAACAACCAGAGGGAGTCACTGGAAAAGAAAAGAAAAAAAAAAAAAAAAAGAACAACCCGCAAACGACAATTTCGCATTCCCACACCTCTCTCGCTGGTGGTGCGGAGGAGCCGAAGCTCTTTCCACCGAAGCTTCTGCCTCCAAGTGAGCGAACGTTCGAAAGTGCGCGATTCTAAAACGGGCGTGGCCTCCACCCCGGGAGAAGGTGCGCGGCCGGGAAGTACCACGTGGCTTTTTGTGTACGACCGGCCCGAGCGAAGTAGTGAAAAAGTAGTCGCTCGTGTAGTGAGTGGAAGCTCTGCACACGCGCTTGGACGGTCCCCTCATTAGCCAACTGGAGAAGCGAGCGCGTGCAGTCGAGTTTCGAACTGTCACTTGATCTCCATCTCTTGATGAGAACTGTTAGACCTCACGTCACTCAACCCTCTCTCTCTCTCTCTTCTCTTCTCTCTCTCTCTCGTTGTTGATGTTGTTCTTCTACAACTCCGTAGTGTCGTTGTTGTTGTTGTTTGTAGAATCATAGAAGAGGCCTCTTCTTCTTCTTCTACTACTCTGTGTCGAACATAGCCGCGGGTGAGTCCTCTTTTACTTTTTTTTTAAATATGAGCCCATGCTAATGGACACAAACAATTAAGGAACTTTGATGCGATCCAGTTATTAACGGTTTGCGAACAGAAATGATGAATAATTTTGAATAAAAAATTGGATTCATTGAAAAGAAATCGGTTTTTTAAATGGGATGGGAGATTGGCTTTTCGAATCTTCGATTCTGTTCGCACCTGTTGAAAATGGATTGCATTGGCAAGAGTTTATGCACCATAGTAGCTTTAAATAACTTAATGCATTGTCTTTTTGGCAAGAGTATGGCACCACAGTATAGTTTTTACATAATGTATCGTCTTACCATTTTAATGTGATTTAATTGAAAATGGATTGCATTGTGCTTTTGGCGAGAGTTATGCACCACAGTATAGTTTTAAATAAATGAATGTATCGTTCTACCATTTTAATATAATTTAATTGAAAATGGATTGCATTGTCTTTTTTGACAAGAGTTACGTACCACAATAGTTTTAAATAAATGAATGTATCATCCTACCATTTTAATTTAATTTAATTGAAAATAGATTACATTGTCGATATGGCAAGAGTTATGCACCACAGTATAGTTTTACATAAATGAATGTATCGTCATACCATTTTAATATAGTTTAAATAGAAACATTACGAAAATTTAATTATTTAAAACTTAAACTTTTATGAAACTTATACGTCATTGAGATTTAATTGGCAGCTTATTTTGAATATTTCTAGCTTGTATTGAAAATTATGTGTTAAATTAAAATTGCGTTCATCTTCGTGACGCTTTTATTATTATTTCTGTAATAGAAATATTTATAAAAATTATGTCGAAATATTATTTTTGAAATAGCTTTATGGTTATTATACATTTTCAATGTATGTTAAAACAATTTATGTATGGCTATTTCATTTAATATGAATTTAGTTGATCAATGAGAATCAGTACAGTTATAATAATATACAGCCAGTACAGTTATAAAATGAGAGTCATTTTTAGACATGGAATTAAACAAAATAAACTTTGTGACAAAAATAAACTTTGGTTTATTTTTGCTCACACCTGTTGAAAAACAAATAAAATTCTCTTGCAATGAAATGAATAAAATTATTGGGATTATGAGGT
The DNA here is from genome assembly GCA_021605095.1 of Caerostris extrusa. NCBI lineage: Eukaryota > Metazoa > Arthropoda > Arachnida > Araneae > Araneidae > Caerostris > Caerostris extrusa. Next base: position 126,759 of record BPLR01005418.1, on the reverse strand, counting down.
TTATAGTCGAAGATATAAATGTTTGATTTTTAAAGTTGTGGCAATCAGATTTTTGTATCAAAATTAAAATATTTTTATATTTTCACAAATTTATTTACTTATATTTCTACAATAATTTAACTGGCTTTAATTGAATGACATAATTTGGTAAATCAAGCTGCGTGTTATTACACCTGTTGTTGAAAATAGATTTTTTTTCCTACACTTTTACATTTTGTATAATTGAAAATAGTTTTTTTAAACAAATATATATATATATATATATATAATTAAATAAGTGTATATTAAAAATACTCTAGTCATTTTTAAATTAATAAGCACAAATATATTATTTAAGTTTAGGATAAATGCTCGATTTTCACTCCATTAAAGCTTATTGTGATTACTTTAATTCATTATTTTGTGAACTAAATTAATTCATTTTCAACGATCTTTTGTTTCTGATGAGAAATTTTCATTTTGTATTTCTTCATTACTTTAAGATAATACTAACTTTATATAAACAGAGATATTTATGCATAAATTTTTACGCAATAAATATTCTATAGTTAAAAAAAAATTTAACTTATAATCTCATTTCAAGTTCTATTTAAAAAAAAAAATGGCAATTCATTTTTTTCTCACATTGAAAACACTCTTTTTGAAAACACATATTTGCTACAAAATATTTTCAGCTTCAATATTAACTATTTTAGGATATTTGCTATTTTGCATTTTCCTTAGATGAATCGTTAAAGAAAAATCTAAAAACGGCACATTTTGAATAATTATGCATTTAAGATATCAAAAACGGTAAAAAAAATTTTTTAAATACTAATAGTAGGGGAAAAAAATTCCCCTCTATTTTTAGCGATTAATTGATTATAAAAATTTATATAAAGATGTAGGAGTTGCGGCAGGCATTAGGCGGTTTTTTGTAAAAATATCATGGTATATTTTACTTTGGTTTATTTTGCCGTGAAAAATAACAAAACAGGAATTCAAAAAATTTAAATTGAAAGATATTCAATCCAATGTATGATCTCAATGCCAGTGAAAATCATTATTGTTGTATGTATACATTGTTATAAACATAATTCTTTTTACATAAAAACACATTTAAAAAAAAACAATATTGCTATAAAGCACCGATTTTACAAAAGATTTATAAATTTATTTAATTAAAAAATAATTAATAAATACATTTTCGTTATATTCGTCTACACATGTAAAAACATCCTATCAGTTTTTAATTAAGAATTTTAAAATCGACCTTAACTGCAATTCAAAAAAAAACATCATCAACTCTTAAAACCCTCAGAACTCAAGAAATACATTTCAAAAGTGTATTGAAATTTGCATTTGTATGCGCATAAAATAACATCTTTTGAAATATTCTAACGAAATAAATCAATTTTGCTGCTTTTAATATTTAAATAATGGCAATATTTAAAACACATATTTGTGTCATATTTTAACAGATAATCATAAAGGAAATGAATTGAAAAAGTAGGCTTATTTTTATTTGATATATAAAATTGTATGATTGTCTATTACGCGTGTGTTAAGTTTTCTCAGAAACTACAACAAAACAAATGTCCCATTTTTTCATTTAGAATCCATCATATTTTACATCTACCAGATAAAAATAACCAAAGATTAGTAATCAACTTAACAAAAAATTTATTAATTTTTTTTAATTGAATAAAAGTAATTATAACAACGGATGCAATGTTCTATAACAATATCAATATTTTATAATGATTTCTACATCTTGCACAATGTGTGTTTATAACTATATCAATGTATTTTTTATAAGAATAACAATTTTTAAGATTGATAATAAATTGAATACATTTTTTGGGAATTTTTCAAATTGCCAATATTCAATTCTATTGATATTTTCCCAAAAAGTGTATCAATGCGAAACATAGTGCGATAGTATGAAAATATAAAAATGAAATGTCTGCAAATAATTTTAACTGTAGAAAACATAAATATGTGTATCTAAAACGTTATTAATAGAAACAAATAGAAACTCAACACATAAATAACGTCATTTTTCTAATCATCGCTTATTTCAAAATAAAGGATATAAAACTTCTTAATATATTTTTACTGTATTCTTTTTTTTTTTTTTACAGTTTTTACCATTTTAAAATCTTGCATAAAATTTCGTAACAATAATATTAAAATTTTTTTGAAAAACATTTCTAGAAATATATTAGAAGTACTTTTTTATTTAAGTATTTTTATCAATATTTATCTTATAAATGTCAAATTCAGTCACTTATGCATTAAACATTAAGTGTAAGGGTTGTTAAATTATAAGATATTTATCATAAATTACTAGACAAAAATTATATGACTGGTATAATCTAAAGTAATTATTTTAATTATAATTCTATTTGATTTTTAACTGTCTCAATAATCTACGCTTTTAAATAATAAAACTGTTTGATTTATAAATAAGCAATTTCAAAATTTATATAATACTTAAAAAAATTTGTTAAATCTATTTTTAAATGGGTTTTAGAAGAGAAAACAGTTTTAGTCATTTCGTGTGTCAAAACTAGTTTTTTTATCAGTAAATTTTTAATAAATTACGTATTTTTTTTTTTTTAAATTCATTTGATGATAATAGTTTATAGCTTTTATAAAAAAAAAAAAAGTTCTCTTTTAAAAACAGATACGAAGCTTTACGAAAGAGACTATAATTGACTTCAAGAAGTGTCATTATTTGAAAACTTTGTCAAGGTTAAATAGTGAGAATTTAAAACATTGCTATTTGCAATGAGAAGAATTTTAAATGATGCTTAACACACATTCTTGTTAAATATTTTTGTTGATAAGTTTTTATTTATAGTCAAAAATTATTAAGTAAAATATTATTATTTGACCAATTATTAAGTGAAATCTTTTATTTTCAATCCGTTTAGATAATATTTATGTCGGTGTTTAAAATATCATTGATTTACGACATTATAGACTCTATTATATTGAATTCATTCCGATTTTTTTGTGTAATTATATTTTACGAGAAAAATTTTTATACACTTTGTAAATGCGTATTCATGTATATTTTCGTTATTTTAAAAACAGAATTGTAAAGTACTTTATTTTGTTTGTACAAAGAAATTTTAATAATGGAAAATTAAGATATCGTAATGTATATTAGTAAGTTAATGTTACTTTTTATTTATTAACTATCTAATATAGAGAGGGAATATTTTTTTTTGTCTGTTGTAACTATTGGGTATTTTTTATTATTTCTTTTAATCTAACCCTAACGATTAACCCCCTCTTTTTTTCTGAATCCGTTAAATATTAGTTAAATACCTGAAAAATATTTTAATCAGTTTTTTAATAAATAAAAGCGTTTGAATGATGTGTTTTTACATATTACACAATGTGTGTTTTATAACAATATCAATGTCTTAACACAATGTGTGTTTTATAACAATATCAATGTCTTAACACAATGAGTGTTTTATAACAATATCAATGTCTTAACACAATGTGTGTTTTATAACAATATCAGTGTCTTAACACAATGTATTTTTTTTATAAGAATAACAAATTTTGTACTGAGATACGTCGAGGTAGTATAACAAAATTGAATACATTTCTTTTGGCATTTTTCAAATTGCCAATATTCAATTCTATAAATTCTATGATTTTGTTAGAATAAAATTTCAAAAGTGAAATTTTATTCTAATAAAAATCAACAATGTAATTTTCCGACAACAATGAGTTTTTATAACAATAAATGCTAACAAACAAATTAAAAAAAATATTTGTATTTTAAATCATTTTAAAGCGGTAAATAATGAATTTTGATGATAGCAATTTCAATTAAAAACATAAGAAATGAAAAACTTATTCGAAAAACTGAATTTTGATTTCAAAAATAAAAAATATATTCATCCATGATTTCTCACGCTTTTCGGATAAAAGTTCTAATTTTAATTATTTTTATACACGAAGATTGCATGGGAGAATGATTTCTGGGCATCTTTCACTTTAATTCTTTAAGAATCGCAATTTATAACACTCATTGATAGTTTACCCCAATAAAACTTTGTAGTAAACATAATGATGTGTATCCATTCAAACATATAACGAACCCGGATAGACTTGCTAGTAACTTGAAAGATAGTATAAATAAAAAAAATAAGTAGTATTAATTTATTGTGATAGAGGACTAGCTTCAATAATTTATTCTCAAACCTATTTCTCAAGATGGACTATCTCTGATGATTTACAGATTCATTTTTAACGCATAATAAACTAGAATCAATCATTCTAGTGTTAATTTACATTTTATCTGTATTGTTAAATTGCTTGTTTGCCAATGCAGTTTACATCAATTCTTTTGAGAAAAGGCCCACACAAAAAAGATTATTACTAATACGAGAATATCAGATTATTATTGGAATTTAAAAATTTAATTAAGTCCTAAGATATGAGTTAAAATGTAGTTGACTGTGAGGCAATATAACTTCTCACAAAGTGTAGCCAGATTCCAACTGTAACCCATTTTAAACCATTTAATTATGCACTTAAAAACTTAACTATCGAAAAACCTCACTAACTCTAAAATAAAGATATCTATTTGGAGTTGATTTTTATATAGGATTCGATATAGTTTCATAATAATTGTAAATATTAAATCTCAATTCAAAATATCATGACTGGCCCGGTGCTTAAATAAGTTCATTCCTAATATGAATTAGTTTAACTTTTTTAAAAAAACTTTTCTCGAAAGAATGCTTTTATTTATTTCTTAAATGGAATACCGTATTTTAATGATTAATTAAATTTATAACCAAACTTACTAACTGTAATATTAAGTTTGGTTTAATATTACAGTTATTAAATTTGGCTTTTAAACTGTAATACGTATTCATACGATCAACTTAGTTAAATTTTCTAGCATACGTTCAAAATCAAGTTCATAAAAACAAAATCCAAACATCAAAAATTCCAAATAACGAATATAAAACCAAACTTATATCTGTAATATTTATTCTTACGATCCACTCTGGTTAAAATTTTTAGTATACGTTAAAAATCAAAAGTTCATAAAAACAAAACATTAAAAACACCAAACAACTAATATAAACCGTACTTATAAATGTTATATTTGTTCTTATAACCAACTCTGGTTAATATTTATAGCATACTTTAAAAATCAAAAATTTATAAAAAACAAAACATCAAAAACTCCAAATAACTAATGTAAAACCGAACGAATATCTGTAATATTTATTCTTATATTCAACTCTGGTTGAAATTTTTAGCATACGTTAAAAATCAAAAGTTAATAAAAACAAAAAATCAAGCAACCAATATAAACCGCCCTTATAACTGTTACATTTGTTCTTATAACCAACTCTGGTTAATATTTATAGCATACGTAAAAAATCAAAAATTTAAAAATTCAAACATCAAGAACTCCAAACAATTAATGTAAAACCGAACTTTTGTCTGTAATATTTATTCTTATAACTGACTCTGGTTAATATTTCTAAAATACTTTCAACAATAAAAACAAATCCAACGCAATAAGTAAACATAGCGATTAATATAAAAACCTACAATCGTGGTTCAAAATTTCTAACCTACTTTCAACAATTAAAAGTCCATAAAAACAAAATCCCAACATAAAGCACTTCAAACAACTAATGTAAAACCGAACTTATATCTATATAACCAAGTCTGGTTAATATTTCTAACATACTTTCAACAATAACAACAAATTCAACGCAGTAAGTAAACATAACGATTCATATAAAAACCTACACTCTTGGAACACCATTTCTAACCTACTTTCAACAATTAAAAGTTTACAAAAACAAAATCTAAACATAGAAAATGGACAACTCAAACAGCAGCACCTGAATCTAGATATATATATATATGTAAAAACAGCAACTGATTAAAAAACCCACCTTATCTTTGTGAAATATTTATTTATTTTTCCTTGTTCCTCTATACATTGCTATGGGATATTTGTGTACAGCAGAATCCAAAGAGTTATTGACACTGCGCGGTTTCGAATAGCTCTTTTTCGCAACTTATTTAACCTCCGCTACATTTTAATAGCTCATAGAATTTGACCCGCCGGTGATGCGAGTTGATTGGCTGATGAAGTAAAAGTATTGAATTGTCCAACGACTTATCGTTTCGAATGTCATATCGTTTTCTCCCCTCGTGCCTGCAGGTGGTTCTTTGCTGTTGTTGATATTTTAATGTTTTTATGACATAATGGGATATAATCGCCTGATCTTCGGAATGATAATCGTCATTAGATTGCTATGAGCGGAGACCTCGAGAAAAGGGGGGTCGGCGTTGTGACAAAGAATCGCTGTGCAGTTGTGTGTGTGTGTTTTTTTCCCCTCTCCTCTAGCCTCGGGGCTCTATGAGAGAATTGTTCAACGTTGTTTAAGATGTGAGAATCACAACTATCGCCTCTGTTATTATTCAGCAATTTAGACAAAAAGTTCTTCAAACTTAATAACCGACGCAAATATGCAAGAGACATTTCAAAATTTTCATAATTGTTGATGGATAGCAAACAAATTGGATGGAAAATGCATACAAAAATGAATAATCAATTTTAAAATTGTGTTTGTTAGTTTAGATGCTTTTTTTTATTATGACTTCCTATAAAGTAGGTCGTGAGATACGATTGATATTTTTAATGTGTAATACTTATGTACATAATATTTTTAAAAAAAATTATTCATTGCATAAAAATTTCACAGAAAATATCTAGAAAAAAAAAGAATAAATATAACTTTGCATAAATTTGTATTTGTTGATGCTTCTTATTGTGATCTTCTATGTAATAAGTCGCAAAATAGGGTAAATTGTATGATTTTTAAATATTAATACTTATTATGATCTTCTACATAATAAATCGTGAATATATTAAAATGTATGGCATATTTTCATAAATCTTAATTGATAGAATTTTTTTAAAAAAGCCCTTGAAAGTTAATAACCGAAGTAAATATGCAAGAGACATTTAAAATGTGTAGTATATTTCATAATTGTGGATGAATAGCACACAAATTAGATGGAAAATGCATACAAAAATGGATAACCAATTTTAAAATTGGTTTTATTCGTTAGATGCCTTTTCTTCACTTCCTACTATTAGTTCACACTCACCTTATATATATATATCTTGTTCAAATTTTCAATCGTTCATAAAATACTTTTTGTTCCACTGAAGTTCAAATACATTTTTTTGAACTTGTAGTAGATGGCACTTGGTGTTAATACAGTTTTTTCAAATATTAATTCATTCATTAAATTTAATTAACGAGTCGTGTGAAATCATTATATGGACGATTAATTGAAGAACTGGACTGCTCGAAACTCACTGGAAAGTTTCCTTGCAAGAATGAAGCATTACAAGAGATGGATAGAATGAGAAATTATAGACCACCATCAGCTTCATAAATTAGAAACGAAAAAAAAATAAATAAATAAAAAGCGAATAAATAGTAACAAACAAAAATAATAGTCCAGCACCATATATAGAAAGGAAAATTGTAAGGAAATTCTATTTCTATTTTGCCATTTAATAGTGTGATTTTGTCATATGTATATACATATTTATAATAATTGTAATTATTGAATAAAAAAGTAAAAAATAAAAATTTTCTTTGTTGACCTAAGTAGGAATTGACTTTTAATTTTTTTTTTTTTATATTACTTGTTCTTATGACTTCCTATAAAGTACGTCGTGAGATAGGATCGATATTTTAAATGTGTAATACTTAAGTACATAATATCTTTTAAATTGTCGATTGCACAAAAATTTCATAGAAAATACATGGAAAAAAAGAATAAATATCACTTTGTATAAATGTATCTTTATTTGTTGAGGCTTCTTATTATGATCAGCGGCCTGATGCCAATTGGCTAACGCTCTGGCCTTTGGTACCACAGGTTCGAATCCTGGCGGTGGCATGGATGTTTGTGAGTTTTTCGCAATCCACTTTAAACTGTAAGTCCCGGTCTAATTAGCCTAAAGTTTGCACACAATGACCGTAGAACGGCAAACCAAACCAATCTTAATATGAACTTCTATGTAATAAGTTGCAAAATATGGTAAATTGTGTCATTTTTAAATATTAATACTTATTATAATCTACTACATAATAACTCATGACTATATTAAAATATATGGAATATTTTCATAAATCTAAATTGATAGAAATTTTAAAAAAGCCATTGAAAGTTAATAATCAACGTAAATATACAAGAGAAAAGAGATATTTAAAATATGTAGTATTTTTAATTACTTTTGATTGATAACACACAAATTGGATGGGAATTTCATAAAAAATGAATAGTCAATTTTAAAGTTGTTTTTAATATCCTATTAAGTAGATTGTAAAACGTAATTAATATTTTGAGTAATACTTACGCACATAATATTTTTAAAAAATTAATGAGTTCATAGAAATTTTATAGAAAATGTATGTAGAAAAAGAATTTAAAACTTGTTTTTATTCGTCGATGCTTCTTATTATGATTTTCTACGCATAAGTCGCAAAATAGGGTGAATTCTGTTATTCTTCTATATTAATAGTATAACGTAAAGGTCATAATATTAATATTATGACCTTTACATATTAATTTATATAGTAAAATATACATCATTAATTATTAATTGTAAGCAATTTAGAAAAAAAACGCTTGAAAAATAGTAACCAATGTAAGTATACAAGAGAAAAGGGGGATATTTGTAGAGGTAGTTTTTTTAATAATTGTTGAAGATAGCACACAATTTGATGGAAACTGCATACAAAAATGAGAAACAATTTTAAAATTATTTTTATTAGTCAGATGCTTTTTATCATGTGTGAACATGATGTTGTCCTTGTTAGGGGTTCGTGGCGCAATCTAAAAAGTGTAGCAAGAAAATAAAGCTCCATTCCAAATTTACAAATTTTGGCGGAAAAATGATACTAAACTCTTGAAATGGTTCATGAATAACGTTAATATTAAGGAAATTTCTGGAGAATTTGGCTTTTGCTCGAAGTGTTTCGTAGCATAGTTTTGAATCACTTTTCATGTTTTGGGTTGGGATTTTAAACATTTGTATATCCAACGGCTATAAGTACTCGTATTGCATGGATCCATTCCTTCTTCTTCCACTTTTGGCATTTTCCCGTGCCTATTGAGCTGTAGAGTGCTTCTTATTGTATTTGGAATACTTAATTCTTCATTTACCAATAATATTTTCAAACTTTGATATATTCTTTTGGGTATTGTATGCGATAACGTTTCTTGTAGAATTTGGAATACTTTATTCTTAATTTGCGACAACATTTATCTTACTTTTTTTTTATATTCTTTTAGAGATTCTTGAACAATTCATTCTTCATGAGGTTCTTGATCTGTTCAACATTGCTATATTCATATGGCTATTTGAATTTGGCCATTCGTGTAGTATTCCAATCCATTGCTTCCTATATCTCGTGCATTATTAAACATTGGCCTATTCCTGAGTTTATTCATCCGTTCTCCAATGTTCATACATGATAAGTTGAAATTTTTATTTTTTATTATGACTTCCTATAAATTATCCTATAAATTGCAAAATGTGTAATTCTTAAATATTGATACTTACTATGATGACGTGAATATTGTAAAAAAATAAAAGCAATTTTCCTAAAACTTAATTGATAGCATACAGCTTATAAGGAAACTTTACACCAAAATTGGTGGGCAGTTTGTTTTGACTAGTTAGTACTCTTTTACTTCAGCCTTTTGTACAGTAAGCAGTACATTGAGTAGGATAAAAAGTCTATAAATGGGATCGTTGTTTTTCATCATTGTTGATATAAAGTCTATAAATTTGAAACATATAACTCGACGAATCAAGAAAAATAATTGACGCTAAACCTATGTTTAAATGTATGTGGAAAAGGTACTTAAATTTATGCAGCATTTTCTATCCAATTTGATAATAGCAAACAAATTTAATTTAAAATGTATCTAAAAGAAATAATCTGTTTGAAATGTATCTTTTGTATTTTTAGTTTCACCTTCTATAATACATGTAATTATCGAAATCAATTTGTTAGATTAATAAAAATAAATTCGATTATATAGCAATTTGTGTTACAAAAAACAAAAAGTACAATAATTAGTTTCAAAACGTTTTAAAATGAGAATAGTTATTATAAATTAAAATGACACCTGATCAAAAGAATTACATATTTCTTCGTCCGAGACTATTCATGGCATTATTATTTTATTTTAAAATTTATTTATCGCCCTACTTTTGCAAAATAAATAAATAAAATAAAAAGTATTTTGATTGTTTTCTTTATAAAAATGTAATAAAAAAATGTGAAAACTTTTAAATATAGTTAAAATTTCTTAATAAATATGATATTAAAATACTAATTTTCTTTTTTTAAAGTTCTACAACTTTGTAATATAACACGCTATGTACATGTTTAACACTATACATAGATAAAATATAAGTATATGACGCGATATATACAATTTCTCTTTAAAGTTCTACAATTCTGTAATATAACACGCTATGTATGTATTTAACACTATATATGGATAAATATATGCATATAACGCGATATACATAATTTCCCGTTAAAATTCTACAACTCTGTAATATAACACGCTAGTACTGATTTAACACTGTATATGGATATACGTATATAACTCGATATATATATATATATATATATATATATATATATATATGGATATAATATACGATATATATACAATATACAGATATAACACGATCTTTATATGAATATAGTTCGTTATATAAGAAAGCAAAAACATATACATACTCAAATGAAAAATATTAAATAAGATAATGTTGCAAACTTCTAGGAATGCATACGATATTTATACAATTATGATTTTATACAATTTTCAAACGCTTAAATCTTGTTGGAACGAATACATAGAGAAGGTAATTGTGCTAACGGTATTTGTACTTAAATTGTGTATCAATGTTCATAGCTGTTGTTTGTTCAAAGAAAATGTTCACGTAACCGATGCATGAGGTACATAATTTGAATTTTGTTTTTACTAATTGGTGTTTCTTTCATAATTTTTTACAGCGCATAAAATATAGAATCGAGAAATAAAATTGCGTGAAATTGACTACTAAAATCATTGAAATCATATATACATATGTACAAATAGGCTCAAAGTAATAACGATTATGTAATAATCTGAATTTTTTTTCATTCAAAATGTAAAGGATGGAATGAAATTAGAAATCAGTGAAATTAAAACTTATACACATACTGACTGGCACGGAAAATAAATACATAAGTACTGCATTTTTGGAGTAGTGTCTTTTCATAGCAAATACCAACTATATTATTAATTTTGATGTTTTTGTAGATAGAGAAAAAATTATAGTTCCCACTATAAAATAGAATCTTAATCGTTATTTTTATATTTTCTTCATTTAATCTATACAAAAAGGACGAAAAGAACTTCAATCACTATTACCAATATCAGTATTCATTATAAAATATAGTCTCGATCATTATTATCACGTGTGAACATGATGTTGTCCTGGTTAGGGGTTCGTGGCTCAATCCAAAAAGTGCAGCAAGCAAATAAAGCTCCATTCCAAATTTGCAAATTTTGGCGGAAAAATGGTACTTTGGGCCCTTAACTCTTGAAATAATTCATGAACAACGTTAATCCTCATGAATTTTCTGGAAAATTTGACTTTTGCATGAAGTGTTTTGAGTTACTTTTCATGTTTTGGGTTGGGATTTTAAACATTTGTACATCCAATGGCTATAAGTACTCCTAGTGCGTTGATCAATTTCTTCTTTTGAAGTTTCATATTTATCACTTTTGGCATTTTCCCATGCCTATTGAGCTGTATAATGCTTCTTATTGTATTTGGAATAGAATTGGGAATACTTCATTCTTCATTTATCCGTAGAATTTTCAATTTCTAGAATTGATATATTCTTTTGGGTATTGTATGTGATAATGTTTCTTGTAAAATTTGGAATACTTCCTTCTTCATTTCTGCCTAGAATTTTCAAACTTTGATATATTCTTCAGGCTATTGAATGTGACAACGTTTCTTGTAGAACTGGGAATACTTTTACATTATTAAACATTGGCGTATTCCCTGAACTTATTCATCGTTCTCCAATGTTCACACATGGTAAGTTGAAATCTGCCGAGCAGATTTCAGTTTTTTTAATATTTTCTTCATTAATGTATACAAAAAAGACGAAAAGAACTTCAATCACTATTTGTAAAAATCTTCCATATACTTCAATTTACTAAATTTTTAAAAGTTAATAAATATTATTATTTAAGAACTTTTTTAATTTCCTTGAATTTTAATATTACGTCTATTTCACTGAAAAAAAAAAAAAAATCTGAAATGTAAAATGAATGATTCATAATAGTTTTGACAGAGAACGATTATTGAATAAAAAAAACGTGAATCCCAACGATTTACAATATATTTTAAAATAAGGAATTACTTTCAATAAACTTTTTCAAATAATGGCATGGATTGATTTATGTTCGCAGCATCAATTATAAACAGTAAAAAAAAAAAAAGAAATATAAAAGAAACAATTTCATAAATCTAGAAACATAAAAGTTGATCTAATATTTCTTCATTTTAATTAGGCTTTGAATTAGTAAAAGAAGGAAAATAAGTAATTATCTCGTGTTATTTTCAAACCTGGCAACAACAACTTTGACAACAAAATGAGGGATAATCGCTTTCACTAACTGTTCAATAACCGCGGGCTAAAATTCGAGAATTTAATTAATTTTAAAATGTTACAAAGACCTTTAGTAACACGATTTCTTTCTCTCAATTAATTAAGGTAATAAGTATTGATTATGTCTCTATTCGAAATTATCCTGTAGAATTGATGTCATTATGATTTGGCCGGTTTATAAACTGGCAGTTATTATACTATGAAACTCTTAATGAAAAAAATCTTAAAATTACTAAAATGAGCAGTAAAATATATAAATTCAAATCTAGTTTAGATTTTAAATGGACATCTATATAAATTTTAAATACTTAGAAAACAAATTATAATATTATATCATAAAAATGGCGTAACATTTTCATTCATTCTTAAACTGCTACACTTATTTTGAGAATTTATTTTTGAATGCATAAAAAAGAATCACAATTTGCTTTTGTAATTATATTTAAAATATATCTTTAAATGTTATTGCAAAAAAATATAACTATAATATTTATAATATTTTAAAGCAATTTAAAACAACAATATTTCTTTCTATATAATCATGCAACTGCTATTCTTTATTCCCCCAAAACTTTTTCATAACCTTTATTCTTCTGTATACAACACAGTTGTACTCAAGCATTTATACTACTTGCCAAATATTGTACAAGTATTCTCTTCAACTACTGCTGCTCCAATAAAATAGAGTCATTGCAAAAATAACTAAACAAAATCTATAACCTATTGCTAAAAGATAAATATACAAATATTTATCTTTCTACATAATTATGCAATTACTATTATTTATTTTCCAAAAACCTTTTCATAATTTTTATTCTTCTTTATACAACACAGTTGTACTCAGGCATTTATACTACTTGCCAAAAATTGTACAAGAATTCTCTTCAACTGCTGGTGCTCCAATCAAATAGAGTCACTGCAAAAGATAACTAAACAAAACCTATAACGTATTGCTAAAAGATACATATAACAATATTTATTTCTACATAATAATGCAATTGCTATTATTTATTCCTCAAAACTTTTTTATAATTTTTATTCTTCTGTATACATCACAGTTGTACTCAGGCATTTATACTACTTGCCAAAAATTGTACAAGAATTCTCTTCAGTTGCTGATGCTCCAATAAAATAGAATCATTGCAAAATTAACAAAATGAAGTATATAACTTATTCTAAAAGATACATATACCAATATTTATCTTTCTACATAATAACGCAATTGCTATTATTTATTAAAATAACTAAACATATAAATATAAAATAGCTAACATAAACATATCTATATATAACATATCGCTAAAAAGATACATATACCAATATACGGATACATATACCAATATTTATCTTTCTACATAATCATGTAATTGTCATTATTTATTCCCAAAATATTTTCATAATTTCTATACTTCTGTATATGACACAGTTGTACTCAGGCATTTATACTACTTCCAAAATTGTACAAGATGCTCCAATAAAATAGAATCATTGCCAAAATAACTACACAAAATCTATAACCTATTACTAAAAAAAAAAAAGTAAAATTCACACGCACATGCAATTAGAGTGCACTTCCAGTTTCTCACAAAACCGATGCACGGATACTTCATCCATTTTTCTTTTAAAAATAATGGCAAAAATAAATAAAATACCAAAGTAATTGAAGATACATTTAAAAAAAAAAGCATCCAATATATTTTGCGGATTTAGAAAAGACAGCGAATAAATTCAAGAGAAATCCGACAGCTGGAAAACAAGCCACAAAGAAGACCTGACGCCCAGTGAATGACAATGATTCAGCTGAAGGCAGCAGCTTCCATCGAGGTCAGCTCCGCTTCTGATTAAAGTTACTAATTAAAGTCATCACGGTCACAGATAATTCACTTCTATGGAATAATCTTCAACATTGCAAAAAAGGTTGAAGGACAAATGGTGTCAAATCTCAGTTTAAAAAATGTAGCGAATCCACTTGTTTTTGACAAAGACATCTTTTTTTCTTTTTTTTTTTTTTTTTAAATAGCAGATAGGTGGGAAAGGTTGAACAAGTTCTCGAACTTTCTGTGTTTACAAACATAAGCTATCCTACCTGAAACGTGAAATAAGAATTGATTTTTTTTTTAGATTTTAAGAAATAATGCATCTATTAAATTTCATGAAGAGTGTTGTTTCTTTGTTAGTTTTGAATTCCTATCCATTGAAACAAATTTTTTTTTCTTTTCCAAAATTCGTCTATTTAAGTTAAGAACAAAACTTGTTCTTAAATTGTTGCTAATAAGATCATTATAAAACTGTTTAATTTAATAATCGATTCATAGAATAATATATATAAAATCAAATTGAAATTGAATGGTGAATTGAATTTGAAGAAATTCTCAAATTTTCTGTGTTTACAAACATAGGCTATCCTACCTGAGATGCGAAATAAAAAGAATCGCTTTGATCAGGAATTTTCTTTTTTGACTTTAAGAAATTAAGCATACACTGAATTTTATGATGAGTGTTGATCCTTTGTTAGTTTTGAATTTCTATACATTAAAACAAATTATTTTTGAAATTTTTTTCTTTTCCAAAATTCGTCTACTTAAATTAAGAACAAAACTTGTTTCAAAATTGTTACTAATAAGTTTATTATAAAACTGTTTAATTTAATAATTTATTCATAGAATAATGTATACAAATAACAAATTGAAATTGAATGATGAATTGAGTATGAAGAAGTTCTCGAACTTTCTGTGTTTACAAACATACTAGTAGGCTATCCTACCTGAAATGCGGAATAAAATACTTAAAAGAGAATCGCTTTGATCAGGACTTTTCTTTTTGGATTTTAACAAATTATGCATACATTAAATTTTATGATGAGTGTTGATTCTTTGCAAGTTTTGAATTTATATCGATTAAAACAAATTATTTTTGAAATTTTTTTTTTTTTACTAAAATTCGTCTATTTAAATTAGGAACAAAACTTGTTCCTAAATTGTTGCTACTGTTTTTGACAAATACATCTTCTTCTTCTTCTTTTTTGTTTTCAAATAAGAGATAGGTGGGAAAGGTTGAAGAAGTTCTCGAACTTTCTTCGTTTACAAACATAGGCTACCTTACCTGAAATGCGAAATAAGAATCGCTTTGATCAGGATTTTTCTTTTTAGATTTTAACAAATTATGCGTACGTTAAATTTTATGATGAGTGTTGATTCTTTGTTATTTCTGAATTTCTATTCAATTAAAATAAATTATTTCTGAAAAGTTTTAAAACTACTAAAACACGTCTATTTAAATTAAGAACAAAACTTGTTCCTAGTAAATTGTTGCTAATAAGTTTATTATAAAACTGTTTAATTTAATAATCAATTCATAGAATAATATATATAAAATCAAATTGAAATTGAATGATGAATTGAGTACGAAGATCTCGAACTTTCTGTGTTTACAAACACAGGCTATCCTACCTGAAATGCAAAATAAAATAATTGAAAAATAATCGCTTTGATCAGAAATTTTTCTTTTTTAGATTTTAAGAAATGATGCATACGTTAAATTTTATGATGAGTGTTGATTCTTTGTTAGTTTTGAATTTCTATTCAATTAAAATAAATTATTTCTTGAAATTGTTTTTCTTTTACTAAAATTCGCCTATTTAAATTAAGAACAAAACTTGTTTCTAAATGGTTGCTAATAAGTTTATTATAAAACTGTTTAATTTAATAATTTATTCATAGAATAATATATATAAATTTTAAATTGAAATTTAAATATTTCATTTATTGCAAAAACAATTTTATTATGATAAAACCCATTTTCAAGATATTTAAAAAAAGAGTAAAAGAGGATGGCATAAAAAATCATTTATCTTATATAGTATACGTATAATTTTTAACCAGATATTATTTAGAGTTGTGTAAAATTCATATGTTTGGCATGGTAAATGCCATGAATATATTTTTATGTCCATGGCATTTACCATTGCTACCAAGGCCTTTATGAGTGACATTTATTCAAGACTCAGGATGAAGTTACAAATAAAAAAGATTTAGTAAAAATCATATTTAAATTAATTTAATTTGAAATCAGTAGTTTTCCATGATATCAGGTGACACCATTTCGAAATAAACCATTCAATGAGATTAGCAATTAGCTTTTTATATAAAATATTTGAAAAATTCTAACACCAAAGTGAACAGAAATAATACTCTACTCTTATGGCAAAAATATTTGGAAGTTTAAATTCGTATGAATAACAATTTTTGTTTAGAATATATCTATTTGAGCTTAAAAACCTTAAATTGCTCAAGATTTAGGAAAGAGCATCTCAAAATGATAGCAAAAAAGGAGTTGAAATTGTGTCAACTTAATTCCTATGAATTAATTTTTCTCAATGAAATCAGAGATCACGTGAATGTAAGAACAGAGCTTATATCTATATCGAAAACCGCCTCACATTACGTAAAAACTATAACATTTTTATGCGAGATTAAAAAAAAAAAAAAAAAAAGTTTTTGAGTAACCGGACAAAAGTATAATTAAATAGGGTGAATTAATATTTTGTGTTATAATGATGGGCAAACAAACGCTATATTTAGATTCTTTAAGAAAAATATATGAGAAATCTAACGTTAATAGATAAATTCCATACTTAACGAAAATTTTTTTTAGTACCTATTTGTTACATATTTTAAATTTTACTACTTACACGATTAATTATTTGAAAAAAATAATTTACTCTTTAAATATTGACATCTTGAGGTTGTCAAAGCAAGAAAAGAAGCATTCAAATTCGGTCTTACAGTTGATAAAACAAAATCGATTTCAAATTTAGGCCGCCTCAAAATTTTGGTGCCCCTAAAATTTGCCGCCCTAGGCCCAGGCTTAAGCCTAAATCCGTCAAATTTGATAACTTTGAAAGGGATATGTGCTCTACTATACATCATGCTTTCGTACACAGAGAATTTGCAAAAAACGGGATTCATATTAACCTATGTATTATCATAGAGTCGACTCTCAGTCAGGGCCGGATTTTCCAATAGACTAATTAGGCTTCAGCCTAGGGCCTCAAGATCAAGAGGGCATACATTCCAATTTTTAGCAAAATTAGAATGACACTATTCTAAAACAGTAAACACTGAATCGAAAATAAGGAGAAATTCTACACATAGGACTAGCAAACAAACATAAAAATGTATTGGTTAAGATCAAGGCGAATTACTATGAAATAAATTTATCTGAATTGAATTTGCTTTCATCTCCAATGTATTGAATATATTTCATTTAATTTGATAGGAAATAGGATGATTTTTATTGCATATTTTATTTTCGTAGTCAAAGATTTTTATTATTTGAATTTTGTTTCTTTGTAAATGTTGTGTGTTATGTTTGATTAATTATTCTTAAAGGGTACTTGTCTATAGGGTGCTGAGAATAAATGTCCAAATAAGTGTTCTCGCCCTTTTTTTTGTGCCGCATTTTCTATAAAGATGAGTACCCATCACAACATGTTTCATTTAACATATTGATATACATCACAGTCATGATGTATTTTATTATCTCTCATGTAATTTAACAAAGGAAGAGGTGAAAGGGCCTTATAAGTGGAATAGCCTAGGACCTCTTTTCATCTAAATACGGCCCTGCTCTCAGTGCAGAGGGCACGGGGTTGGACGAGAGCACAAGACGGTTAAATATCGCAAAATAAGTTCATTTTAGATCTCGCTCGTAAATTCCAGCAGCAATAGTCACAATGAGAAAATAAAATAAGCAGGAATTCAAAAGCACTTACCCGAAAAACAATAAAAAAGAAGAGAAGGAAAGTTTGCATACGCAATCCCCGCGCAGTTCGCTGTTTTACAATGGATGGAACAATGCGTTTTGCGGAGAAGAAAAAAAAAAAAAAATGCACAGACTTTTGTTTTAGTGTGCCTTTTTTTTCTTTTTTACTTTGGCTTAATTTTCTAAATTTATGTGTGTTTACCCGATCATCATAAGAAAATGGCCTGACGTTTGCACAGTTAGTACGGCACAATCACATGAAAAGCCTCCTTGGCATATTAATGACACTGAATTCTTTTTCAACGTTTCCCGTCGTTCTTTTTTTTTTTTTTTTTTAAATATGTTATCCTATTTTTAACGGGACATTGTTGTGCAGTCATCAAATGTAAGAATTTTTAAGAAATTGGCATAGTTTATGATTGTAAAAAATATTTATTTTAACTCACAAAATAAAATTCAAATATCTCTTGGTGATGCAAATTCAACCCTAGCACACGCAATGTGTGCATCTGTGTCCAAACAAATCATTTTATTTTTTTTATTTATTTATTTTTTTTTTTCATTTTTATGGAACAGTAAATTTAAGCACAAAAGTTTTAAAATATGCCGATGTAATAAATATATTTCTGTAAATTGTGTGCCAAACTGAATGAATACGCAGTAGAAAGTTTTCTTTAAACACTTTTAACTGAAAAACATTATGCCATAATAAACTTTGTTAAAAAAATAATGTATCAAATTGAAGCAACATACCACAATTTTTTAAAAATTTATTCGATGTAATAAATATATTTCTGAAATTGTGTGCCAAAATGAAATAATACGAAGTGCGAAGTTTTCTTTAAATTTTTAACTGAAAAACATTATGACAGAAAAAAACTTTGTTAAAGTTTTCAAATTAAAGCAACGTACCACAAAATTTTTAAAAATTAATTAAAAATTATTTCTGGAAATTATGAGCCAAATCGACCCAGTAGAAATTTTTTTTTTTTTTAAACATTTTTAACAGAAAAACTTTAGCATTATAAACTTTGTTAAAAGTATTGTATCAAATTAAAGCAACGTACCACAAAATTTTAAAATTAATTGATGTAATAAATATATTTCTGGAAATTGTGTGCCAAATTGAAATAATACGCAGAAAGTTTTCTTAAACATTTTTAGCTGAAAACATTATGGTATTATAAACTCTTTTACAAAATAATGTATCAAATTAAAGCAACATACCAGAACATTTTAAAAATATTTCAATGTATTTAATAATTTATTTCTGAAATTGTGTGCCAAACTGAAATAATACGAAGTGGGAAGTTTTCTTTAAACATATAAACTGTAATACATTATGGCATAATAAAATTTGTTAAAAATAATGTATCAAATTGAAGCAACATATTAGACAAAGTTCCACTAAAAAAGTATTAAAAATATATATAATAATGGTAGTAGCAGAAACTGCTCTCTAAAATTGTTATAAAAATTGAATTTTGCGCTGAATTTATCTATATGTATTATATATTACATTCAATCTTTAGACCCAATAAAAATTAAATACTTTACCAGAAGTGCAACTGATGTAATTTAAAATCTCTCTTATCATAAAAGGAGACCTTTTGCTTCTTCATTCAGTAGGACTTTTAAACAATTTATATGTTATTGAATAGTAAAAAAAAAAAACTATTAAGTAATATGTAAATATTGAGTAATACGGTTTAATATCGTAATGCCGTTCGAATGACCCGTTACCCAATAGTTAGTTTGGTTTGTCGCTCTACGGCCATCTTGTGCACACCCAATAGCTAAGATAATTCATCGAATATTTACTTGTATCTTTTACTGATTTTGAATTGAAGAAGATTAAATTGAAACCTTAGTTTGGTATGTAGGGGACAAAACCAATAGTTGAAAAAAGAGAAATATCTTCATTTTATCCATGGAGGAATTTTAAAATAGCAATAAAAAAAAATCTTGTTCGCATTTTGTGACGATTCCCGACTGTTAATTGAAAATTATTTTTTTTAAACATTTTAATCTAATTCTTTTTTATCGAATAAATCTTTGAAATTTTTGGATTTAGTCTTTGGTAAATGTTTGAGCAATTAAAAAATGGCTTGTCTAAATAATTTTGCATATTAGAAAAGATTATTGAAGATCTGATCTTGAAAACTATGAAATTAATGACCTTATTATGAACGTGCGCAAAATGACCGTAATAAAAATCAATATACAAGAATCTATTCATAAAATGTAATCTTTCTTTGGTAATTAAACATTATATTTTAAGTTAACCGACAATGTTTGATATACGGCTATTTTGTGATGATTAAATAATTCTAATTAATTATATTTATAATTTGGTATGCTGAATTTGATAGCTTAAAAAGTCATTTGATAAATTATCTATATTTAGGACTATAATAATCATCACAGCAATAGGATGTGGTATAAAAATATTTCGCATTGCATAGAGTTATGATATTACAAAGCTGTATAAGAATCCTATTTATGAGTGAATTAAATTAACATTATTATTTTTATTGAAAACAGAACATAATTTTCAGAATATGTTATTTAAATGTAACCTGTAAAATTATTTAATATAAAAATTAAATAAGAAACTTCAAGGGGCGATTTTCATACAAACATACATTCAGTTTTAAATTTTCTGATACATATTTCTAATTCAGGCTGTTAATCATTTATTTTGGAAACTTAAAATGTTTTATTTTTAATTTTAATTTATTTACAGCCTGATACAGCTTAAATTGAGAAATTTAATTTAGGCTGCATTTTATTCAAATAAATAGATTTCAGTTTATTTTTTAAGATAAACAAACGCTAACAGATAATCGTAAAATGTATAAACAAGATTTAAAAATCTGCAAAGTTTCATAAAATAGCGACTTAGTCATATCGCATATTTTTCGCACGTGATATCTACTAAGACAGGTTGCAGTTCTAACTAATCATGGTGAATTCTTCAAGAAATTTTCTAGGATAATAAGTATTAATATCCTCAAAGATAATTTAAATAATTAAAGGATAAATAAGAACATGATAAATGTTCCTGAAATCTTTATCTACTAAAATTTTTTTTTTGGTTTTAAACTGTAATTAATCAAACTCAAAGTTCACAGAAGTGGATGATAGCATAGTCTCTTTGAAAATATTTAATTGTGATAATTAAACCACTCTTTAATCCAATACTGAAATTCGCTTTTTAGGCATTTTTTTACACTACGTTATTTTGAATTTGGAGGCATAACACCATATAATCAAAAATACTTTGTTGAAATATATTTCATTATTTTGAATTTGAGACATAGCATCATATAAATCAAAAATCATTAACCAAACATAATACCATATAACCAAAAATACGTTGTTAAAATACACTTCATTATTTTGAATATGGAGACATAATACCATATAACCAAAAATGCTTTGTTGAAGTTGTTTTGTTTGTTGTTGTTTAAAATAATGAAGTGTATTATTTTGAATATGGAGACATAACGCCATATAACCAGAAATACTTTGGTTTCCAACAAATTTTATCGAAGACAAGATTATTGATGTTTGGATACTTCCTTTGTGGAACATTATTTAATTTTTCTGAGCAATTTTTTAATATAATGGAATCATCAGAACTATTTGAGTCACTCATCCAAATTTTCAGCAAATATCTACTTGAGATTTTAATTGCGGGCAATAAAAAATATAAGTTAAATTTAAAATAAAGTGCGAATTGAATTAAAAAATTTTTAACAACCTTAAGAATACTAATATAACACAAAAAAAAGTAAAGATTTATTTATTTAACTGTCACATCAGAGTCTACAGAGACTTAACTTTTACAAAAATTCAAAATTAAATTAATTCAAAATAATGAAGTGCATTTCACGAAAATATTTTAGTTATATGGGGTTTATCTCCAAATTCAAAATAATGAAAGTATTTCAACAAAGTATTTTTGATTATATGGTGTTAAGTCTCCAAAAGCTCAAAAAGGTCCTTAAATTTTAAAAATGGGTTCTAAATAGCAATTCGCCGGTTTTAATTCTTAATAGTTAATTTGAACTATTTTAGTTGCGGATAAATCAACAGCTAAAAGACTTTCTTTAGCTCATTTTGGAAATTTATTAAAATCGACGAAACACAAAAATGACTATAGACTTCTAGCTATTAGAAACAGAAATGATTCTCTATAATTTCAATAAAAGATCTATACTTTGTTTTGAGATGTCTTATTATTGTATAATGCAATACCGAAATGCTTTCATAAAAATAATTTTTGAAATATAAAACACAAAATGTATTATCTATTTGTCTCATTCGCTTCCTAATTAAAACCTGAAGTTCCCATTTCATAATGGCTAACATCTTATTTCAATTTTTAAATTTGCAATAATTATAATTAATTTTTTACCCTAGGTTGACGAAAAAGTAGGTAAATTATATCGCGTTCACAAAGCTGCACAGGTTAAAAAATATTACTAATAATGCAGAAAGTAATTCACAAATCTTCAAAGAGATGAAATTGCAAATTTTCTAAAATTTTAACTGTGCAGTTTTATAACTAACTTTATATTTAAAAATAATTGTTGCGTATAATATTGCAATACATAATTAGCTATATTTTTTATCCATATTAAAACTCGTTCATATATGAACATGGTGGTGTTATCTTCTAAAGGCTTTGTCTTATAAATGACTTTGTTATTATTATTGCGTATAATATTGCTATACCCAATTAGCTGTATTTTTTATTGCACAACTTATTTTTTATTAATTTTGGCCATATTAAAACTTGTTCATATAATATGAACATGTTATCTTTGGCTATCTTTCTAAAGGCTTTATCTTTTAAATGCCATTTTTATTATTGCCTTTAATATTTTGCTGCCAGATATTATATATTTTTTAGTGCAAGTACAGATTTTGTTTCAAAATATATTCCAGAAACATAATGATTGATTTGAAATTGATAGTTATTCTTAGAAAATAACAAGAGCATATTATAGAGAGGTATTGTGCATTTTTAAAATAAATATTCTAAAATTATTGTAGTTTTAAATATAATGTAATGCATATATATCATTCTTAAACTGTATAAAAGTAAAGGATTAGAATTCTAGAATATAATTCTTTATTTTTTTATAATTTTTTTTTTAATGTAAAAGACCTTTCATTTAATTTTGCAATATAATTTTTTTTAAGAACTGTTCATTTTAACATACGTGTTACAATCTGTACAGAACATATTAACACAGATTGCAACAGGTTTTTCTAAACAATAAATTCCATACGGAAATCTTTATTTTTTAATACATATTTTTAACGAAATTAGTATAATAATTTTTAGATGCTCAGAATACTTAAGTATGCAATGCAGTAAAAAAATTCAATGATAAATCGAATGCCATTAAGTTCTATAAAAAAATAAACGAAAACGTTATTATAAAGTGCCAATCAGTATTCTATATTTAATAAATGCATAAATCTTTAATAGTTAAGCAGGTATTCCAAGTGTTGAGATGAGATTTTCTTCTTAATTATACAGTCTACGGTCATGATAAACACCTGAGCTTAGAGAATGGAGGCATTTAATTGATTATTCCCCCATAAATTAGTTACATTTTTTATCAACATTTGTTTAATTATTTAGTAATCCCCCCATCAATAATCGGTATAAAAAGTAAATTCTAATTATAAATTATAAAGAAATTTCTATTTGTAAAAACAAAATTAAAAATAATGTTAAAATGAAGAAGAAAAAAAAATAGGATCTATAATGAGTAAAAAATTCATGATTAATGGCTGATCGAATCTTAATTGTTAATAACTCTAAAGTGACCTTCGAATTTGATAAATGCACTGCTACACGAAAACTCCACAAAGAGCAACACAAAAAGGCATTCGCTATCTGATGTTATGTTAAACGCGCGCGTGTACTATGTAATAACGCATCGTTACGTAGATAAAATGTAACCAGAATATGCTAAAACCGTTCGACTAATGTCCCACTGTGATGTGAATACCAAAACGGGGATGACGTACCGTAGAATAGGAAAGTGACACGTGAAATTATAAGCTTCGAAGATCGTTTTGGACAGACCTCCTCACGTGACAGGGGCGGGGTCGGGGCAGGATTTTATTCAAACAGTGTCTCCACATCACACAGACAAAAAAAAAAAAAGAAAAAAAAGGTGCATGACTTTTAGAATTATTGGAAATGCTCGCGTTGCCAATTAAGGATTCGCTTCGATTTGTTGCGCGTTTTGATCTTATCTTCGGATTGCTGACTATGTCAATGCTAAAAGATACAGGGTGAGTGACGTGTTCTTTTCGAATGGTCTGTTGTAGGTTGTTAGAACGTGGAGGATATGGATGCGTTCGAATTTGAAATGAGAAGGAAGAAAGTTTCGGTTTTTTCGTAAGCAACGGGGAAGAATTAACATGTGAGATAAGTATCTAATTAGGAAACAGATATCATAGCACCATCATGGATGGTCCATGATCCGTGGATTTTACTACTGTGTCCAAAAAGTAAGACCCATTTTCAATTTAAAAATTCCCAGGGCTTAAGGAATTTCATTTTTTTTTTTTTTTTTTTTTTTTTTTTGGTTGCTGGCACTGTCCTCGACATCTGTGTCAAATTTCACGTCAAAATATTCTTTATTAGTGCTTGAGTGACGCTTGGCTTTGTGAGACGCTTTTAAGTCGATTGAAGAGATTCAACGTGAATCGCCGCGCGCTTTGAAGGCCATCCCTGCCGATGACTTTTCAGCATGCATTGAGGATTGGAAAAAATTGCCCTAAGTGCATTGTGTCCGGATCGGATTACTTTGAAGGCGATGAAATAAATTTGGAAGAATAAATAAAGTGTTTCTGAAAAAAAAAAATCGGTCTAACTTTTGGGCACAGTAGTATGAAAAAAAAAAAAAAAAAAAAAAAAAAAAAACCTTAGATCAGGGATAGCCAACCCAAATGATCTTGCGGTCCACTTTGGAAATACATCTAATCTGCGAGCAGCCTATAAAATTATATTTCTCTATATTAGATTTAGACTCACTATAGACATTTATTTTTTGTAGGGAAAAATTGAAACATAATGAGTTATTATTGTTGTGTTTACTTTTATTCTTACATGAAAACATAGATACTATAATAATAATGATACTAAAAGCCCATTGTAAAGAAATATATAACACTAAAAATGAAATATATAAATATAAATGAAATAAATATATTAAATCATTAAAAATATTTATTTACAAGTGCGATATTTGTTCCTCCACTTATCATGAGTTCGCAGAATATAATTGAATTATTTTGCGAGCTCATAACTGTGAACTCATCAATAGAACAGGCAATATCTGTCCTATATTCGCAAGTATATTATTTTAAAAATCAAAATTAATTTTAACTCATCATTTCGACAGTTCATTTTTGAATAGATGGATGCACACATAATGTATTTTTAATACATTAGTTTTCACTCCTTTGGCCACTCTAAAATAAATATAGTTTGTAAAAGTGTGATGAACCTCACGAGCCGGAAAATGTTCACCCCTGGTTGACACTTCTACCTTAGATGCTGATAATAATCAGTGAATTTTTATGGAAAAAATTAATTTTAAATTGTTATTAATATTTTTAATTTAATATTCAGCCCTTCCCATCCCACCTCAATGATAATAAATAGGAGACAGAAGTAAAAATAAAGTGAAAAATTGATGGAAACTGTGAATGACGAAATGTGGAGCGTGCTATCATGAAAAGATGATAAATGTAATATACTCTGCTAGAAACGAAATTACAGTATCAAAATTTTCGACAAATTCCAACGAAAGATTCATTTCTGTTTGTTGTATATTTTAATTTTATGAGATCATTTTGGTGTTAATAGTTAAAGGTTTGGTGCTAATAGTAAAAAAATATATGCATAAAGAGATAATGATGCTACTCAGTCATTATCTCTTTATGCATATATGTGCTGTTTAAATTATGAATACTTGATGGTTAATAGTATGGATTTCTTTGAAATTTAAAATAGGGATGGAATTTTAGAAGAGTTAGGTTTTGAAATGAGATTTATAAAAACATGAAATTTAAATTTAAACAAACAGAAAAAAAGAGAAACATAGAAAGTTATTTCAAAGCTCTCTATTAAAGCTATATAGAAACCTAAATGCTGTAACTCGATGTGGAGAAGTCTAAAAGATTAAAATGAAAAATAAATTCACTTTGCCAATTGAAATCAATTTTCTAAAAAGATTCGAATTTTAGCTTTTATAAATCAGAAATTAAAAGACAATTTTTATTATTTAACAGAAAGAAGAAAAAACAAGACCATTTTACTCATAATATAGTATTGGATAAAAAAGAACAATTATAATCGTAGTGTTTGCTTGAAGACTGTCGTTTAAACTACTAGACATGTATACGTAGATGAAAGATACTAATTAGTTAAGAGAAAAGCATAACAATTTGACGTTTTGGAACCTAAATCAATAAGAGTTAAGGAAATATACTAAATATAGATATACCAATAAATAAAAATTATTGCAATGCTTTTCATAAATTAAATCTGGAATAACATAAATATTGAAAATAAGTATATAATGAAAAATATTTGAATACAGTATTGTATCTCATTAAATCGTGGTTGTTATGAGACAAAAAAAAAGTCCAATATATTATTGTAAATACGATATAACAACAAAAGCAGTATGGAATTTTTTTTTTCCTAAAAATGCGATCTATACACAATATGCTATCGGTGACTGATTTAAAAATTTTAAAATAAAAACTGAATATTGTTCTTGCTCTTTGCTATCTAAATATAATACAGTGTTGTCTCTCATTATATGGTGGTTGTCGCAAGACAAAAAAAAAGTTCAACATATTATTGTAAATCACGATATGATTACAAAAGTTATATGATTTTTTTTTTTTTCTTCTAAAAATGATTGCTAAACACAATATATCGAGGGTTTAACGGTGCCTGATTTATAAATTTTTAAATAAAAATTGAATATTGTTGACGCTCTTTTGCCATCTACATATTTGAATACGATGGTGTCTCTCATTACATGGTGGTTGTTGCCAGACAAAAAAAAAGGTGCAATATATTATTGTAAACACGATATAACTACAAAAGTTACATTTTTTTTTTTTTTCTTCTAAAAAATGCGATTTAAACACACTATATCGAAGGGCTAACGCTGCCTGATTTACAAGTTTTAAAATAAAAATGTATCTGATATATAAAAATAGTGTTCCTGCTCTTTGCTATCATGCAAAATATTCTTCCTAAAATCATTGAAATGCGAACAAGTTGATATAAATGAATCATAATCATCGTTTTGCATAGCTAAGAAAAGTTTTTAAAACATTTATTGGTCCAAAATAAATTATATAGAGAGAGATAATTTTACAAAAATTTCCGCAAAGGGCGCATGTGAAAGATGGTTAAAAGAGGTTTTACTACATACTATTGTGCCCAAAAAGTAAGACCAATTTTTTTTTCAAACATTTCTTTTCGATATAGGAATGCTCGACGAATGCCTTCTGCAACATTGTTTCCGCAAAACAAAATGGAATGCCAGTTCTTTGCTCAATGAATGCAGACATTTCAAACATCGCCGGAATCCGTTTTAACGTCTCACAAAGCCAAGCGTAACTCAAACACTAATGAATGTTTTGAAGCCAGATTTCACACAGATGTCAAGGACAGTGCCAACAACCTAAAAAATAAAACCCGTAAGCCCCATGAATTTTAAATTGAAAATGGGTCTTACTTTTGGCCACAGTAGTATAGGTAATTTGACAAAAATTTCTGTGAAAGGCGTATGTGAAAGATGTTTTTACTACATACAGCAACTATTGCAAGTTTTATAGAGCCAATTAAATTAATATGGAATAATGCATATTTTATAAAAATTATGCATGAGTCATCTGAAATATCGTCTGTGTAACAGCTATAGTTACAAGTTTAGAATTGCAAACGATTATTAACTGCAACATGTTCGATATTTAGAATATTTTAACTGCAGTTTCAAGCATTTTTCCGAAACAGCGAGTTCAAGAGTTGTAGCTTGATTACATCTCCTCCCCTTCTAATAATGAAAACCGTGTTTCAAGTGAAACAAGAGAAAAGGAAGGTGTCGAACAAGGTGGGGAATAAATAATAATCAAAAAAAAAAAAAAAAAAAAGTTCGAAAGAAACATTTAAACTAAGAACTTTGAAGAGGGGGAAGAGAAAAACAACTCTGAAAAGCTTTGGAATAAATAAAGTGAAAAAAGTAAAAAAAGAAATGAAAAACTGAATTAGAATACGAAGGAGACTCTGCTATGGCGTGCGGGCTCGCGTTTATCATTTAATAATTTCGACTAATACCTGCATAAGTTGTCGTTTAATATTCCTCCGAGTTCTCGTGTCCATAACAATGCCGTGCAAATGAAAACACTGGCGGGCCCGCATTATAAAAAACAAGCAAGCAAGAAAGAAAAATAGAGAGAGAGAGAATAACACATAAAAAGTGAAGCGTATATTCGTAAAAACCCTCAAACCTACCATCTGCTCCTTCGTAGTAACAACACCAGACAAAAAACATAAAATATATTTAAAAAAAAAAAAAAAAAAAACACACTAGCCAGCTGCTTTAATTTGAGGTTTTCTGCAAAAATTATAATCCCAAATGTTATTTGCTTTGTTTGAGCATAAATAACTCAGAAATGTGGTTGAAAAAAAAACTTTTTTGAAGTTCGGTTTGAAGTTTTAGGAATGATTTTTTTTTTTTTCCTCATATATTTTTTTATTATTTGTTACCTATTTTTTTTTCCCTCTCTCTCTCTCTCTTTAGACAAGGTGTGTAACTGTACCTCATGTATTAAAGGCACTTGGAGCTTAAATAATTTCGTTTTGTATGCGTTGTTTCCTTTTGTTTGGTTTATTTACTTTTCTAAAAATTTACAATCTTTATGTACGCATCATCTTAAGGGACCATGTTTAATATTTATCAAAATTTAAAATAACTTTTCGGTTTCTTTTCTGTTTAGATATTTTTAAAAAGAAATTCTGCATCTTCAAATTTTATTCATGGATTTTTATTTATAAAAATTTTTTTCCATAACATGACTGCATAAGAAGGGAAAACATTTTTTTTTTTAATAATAGTATCGATAATACTTTCTTTCAGAAATAAAGAAAATTTTGAACAGTTTTGTAAAATCACTCGAAATCAGAAGTGATTTATTGTAACTCGATAAGTATTACTTAAAAGTAAAACAGTTTAGTTGTGATAAAAATTATTTTTAAACAGTATAAAGTTGTTGTAAGAAAACATATTGTAACTAAGAATTCAAACAAAAGCTATGAATAAAAGTTTTGTAAAGGCTATGTAAAGGTTATATATTAGGCTTTTAGATTTTGATTATTAGGTTTTGTTTTGATTAAAGATTTTAAATTATTTTTATTATTATTATTATATTATAAAAGGTTTTTATTATATTAAAGGTTTTAGATTGGTTTTAGAATTAGATTATAATATACTCTAAATTATGCCTTAATTAACAGAATTATTTCTGAAAGTTGTTAAAAAAATAGCGAGCCTATTTTTATTTTGTGTAATTCCATTCATTTTTTTTCTTTTTTTTCTGGTTGTTTTAATTTAAAGAGTAATATTTACATACTTTCGAAATGTTAATTTACTGATTACTGTTTAAAAAATTTCTTCAGCTACTAACTGAATCAATAAATATAATAACATAAAAAATATGATGAAATTTTATGATTCTATAGAGTGTCTAATTATTGGATATCGAATTCTTTTGAAAAGAAATAAGCTCATTTAATAACACTTATAATATATTCCAGATTTTTAAATTATTTTTTTCTTAACATTTAATTCGTAAATGAAGATTTTAATGAAACTAAGTAAATAACTAGGCAGAAAAGAAATTTAGAAACAATTGCATTTTCTGAGAAAATTTCTAAAAAATTTGCATTGTATTTTTGAAAATTGCATTGCAATTTGCATTTTCTAAGAAATTGCAGTTAGGTTAAATCAATTAAAACATAACAACAGTTTATTTAGATTTGACCTTTTAAGATCGGTCATTTTAGTTATTCAAACCAATATTACTGCATCCTGTAGTAGATGTAGCATACAACAAATACATTTTTAATATATCATACGTATAACAATCTACCATAACCAATTAAATGAAAAAGCAGAAAGAAAAAAAACATGGAGTTCCTACAATTAAACAAATGTCCAATAAAACCTTCGAAGAACTTTTTTTTTTTTTCCCGCCTTATTCGCACCAAGTGCGTGGGGGTGTGGGGGAGTGAAGAACGGAAACGTGTAATATGAAGAAGATAAATAAAAAAGGGGGCAGGGGGTCCAAAAAGGAAACTATCTGACGTACCGTGAAATGAAGAAGACTCATAAATCGGAAGGTATCATAGTTAAGCTAAACATTACAAAATGAAGTCGGGGAGGGGGGAGCACAAAAATGGAAGGATTGAAAAATTATTTTGCCCACAGTAGCGTTACATATCGTCTTGTCCACCCCCCACCTCCTCCCTCCACACCACCTGCCTTTGTTTCTCCTACTCGCTTCGGCTGCGGTCTGTACGCACCCATCCATATCAAGATCCTGATTGGTTACAGGATCGCACACGATCGTCTGCTGCTAACGACAGGATAAATCGGAGCAGTAAATCACGTGACCTCAGAGTCAGCCATTTTGTGTCTTTGTTTTGATAGGTTTTTTTTCCCTTTGTTAATATTTCCTTTCTTTGCTTTTTTTTTTTTTCTTGTTTTTCTCTCTCATAGAATCATTGACGATATTTGTTTTGTTCTTTTACTTTAACTTCTGACCCAAACTACGGTATAATTGCGCATCGCATTTTGAAATTAGCAACAAACATGACGCAACAGTGCCGTTATGCGATATCTGTGACAAACAAAAATATATAAACACAGAATGTTATAATACACAATTTAATACATACAATTATCAAGCTGTTTTTTACCGATTTACATTTATTTCTTATATATATATTGTATATATCAATGTAATTAAGTATATATCAAAGTAAAATTACTATTTAGTTATTAAAGAATTTTGAATTTTTTTCACATGTTAGAATAACATTTTAAAACACATATTTTTAGGAATAGTTTAGGCGTTTTTTGTAGGGTACAAGTATACTATACTACTATGTATATTTAGTTTACAAGTATACGTATGCATACTTGTAAACTAAGTATTATGCATTTTTAGGGTACAAGTATATTATACTATGTATAAGTATACTGTGTATATTTGCAGGGTACAAGTAAAAAGATAGAACTGGTAATCATTAGTTATTCAGTTTATCAGATACTAGAACTAGTACCTAGACCAGGGGTGGACAACCCAAATAATCTTGCAGGCCTCTTTGGAAATGCACCATAACTCTGCGAGCCGTACATAAAATTATATATGCCCAAATCAAATTTAGACTCACTACAGACATGTTTTTGGAGTGAAAAATTGAAACAGAATGAGTTATTATTTTTGTGTTTACTACTATTCTTACATGTAAACATAGATAACATAATAATAATAATAATACTAAACGCACATTGTAAAGAGATATATAACATTCAAAATGAAATATAAAAAATATATATAAATATAAATGAAATAAAAAAAATGAAATCATTTAAAAAATATTTATTTTACGAGTGCGATAATTGTTTCTCCACTCTTTTACTTAACTTTTGTAAATCGATCTCAATTTGGGTATTTGAACACCGTAATGGATGTTGCAGGTGATCGCCGTTGTGTTTGAGCGTGTTTTAATGAAAGTTCATCTCTTTTGGTAATTTCGACAGTTAATTTTTGAATATATGGATGCACACAAAATGAATTTTTTAATACGTTGGTTTTCACTACTTTTGCCATTATAAAATATATATATTTTGTAAAAGTGTGGTAAATCTCATGGGCTGGAGAAATGTTCAAGGCGGGCCATGGGTAGGCCACCCTTGACCTAGACAGACTGCACTAATATGGAATAAATTGACTAACGAAAGTGCAGAATCTGTTATTTCTCTCATCTGTAAAATAAAAAAATCTTAATTATTGAAATGACAAAAATTCGAGCACATAGTGAATCTTAAAACATACAAATGGAGCGAAATGTTTTTCTCTTTTAATCTTCTAAAAATAAATTAAATAAAAATAAGTATAAGTGTAGTAAAATATTTTGACTCAAAATATAATATTTAATAACAAGCTAATTTAAAATATTGAAGAAGTCACTATATTTTGTTGTTTCTGATGATCAAATTTCTGATTCATTTTATTTTAGTTCAATAGAAATTTTCCTTAATTAAAACTACTGAAAACTTGAAGGGAAAAAAATAATCTGATGGATGAAATTGTATAATTTAGTTAATTCATGATTAAAATTATTTTTTATTTCATATGACAAAATTAATTAATTTTTTTTATCTTGTTACAAAAAGTAAAAAAAAAAATTATGATTATGTATTGTGAAATGATGAAATAGTTTCGCAATACCTTTCAAGGATTTTCAAAGAATTATTCTAATGAAATTCAATAATGATTAATCAATGAAAAAATTCCAGATTTATCACATGCCAGTAAGCAATTATTAGTTAAAATCGAAATAATTACAATTTACAAAAAATATTAATAGCGTACTGCCAAGGAATATAAAGTTTTGACGGTCGTAATTGCATAATGTGTCGCTCTGCTTCCAACCATCACGCATTGATATTCAAATTAAATAGTATCTCGAAAATTAGCATAAAAGGATGTTTAATACAAGTTTGAAACATGTTATAAAATGTTCTAGATAAGAGAGTTAACTTAAAATTCATATCAGGTTCCAGTTCGGAAAAAAATTAAAGAACTGTAATAACTCTTTATAGAAAATGAAACGGAACTTTAAAAATCAAATAAGACTTAGAAATGACCCTAAATTTAGACTTGATTGCAAAATGTTGTATCTAAACGAATTTGCTATTAAAATATTGATAACTTATAACATTTAAAATTTAGTGTAGAAACTTTAATAATATTTTTTTTTATCATGTGTGAACATGATGTAGTCTTGGTTAAGGGTCCGTCTTCCCTTCTTTAGACTATTGAATGTTATAGTGTTTCTTGTAGAATTGGGAATTCTTCATTTATGCCTAGAATTTTCAAACTTTGATATATTCTTTTGGATATTGTATTGGATTTGGTATTGAATTTGAAACTTGATATATTCATTCGTTTGGGTATTGTATGTGATAACGTTTCTTGTAGAATTGGGAATACTTCATTCTTCATTTACGACTAAAATTATCTTATTTTTGAATATTCTTTTAGAGATTTTTGAACCATTCATTCTTCATGAAGTTCTTGATCTATTCAACATCGCTATATTCATGCGGCTATTGAATTTGGCCATTCCTGTAGTATTCCGATCCATTGCTTCCTATATCTCGTGCGTTATTAAACATTGGTATATTCCCGAGTTTATTCATCCGTTCTCGAATGGTCACACATTATAAGTGGAAATTTGCCAAACAGATTACAAGATTTTTTTTTTTAAATCATTTTCTTTCAATCTGACATCGCTTGATTTCAAACGATAATAAATAGTCGTCATTCTATAAGAATAGATTCCTTTTTTTCTTTTCTTCTGACAAGAGATTTACTATTATTAATTATCACTTTAATATTTGAAAATAATAAAAAGAGCATTAGGCGGAAATCTCCCAAAAATATTAATTTTATAAGTTTAAAAAAAAAAATGCGTTAAAAGAAATAAATATAAAAATAAAACTATACAGAAGCAAAATGTTTCAAATATAAATTATTTTCATAATACTAATAAATTAAAATTTTACACATTATAAAAGAACTGAACTTAAGATCTAATAGTAGATAAATAATAAACACTTTACATAAATTCAAAACATTTTATAGATTACATTATATATATATTATAATTTATAAAGTGTTGAATTTATATAAAGTTTTTATCTCATCTACTATTGAATCTTTAGTTCAGCTCTTTTTTACAATGTGTAAAATTTATATATATAGATATATGAACAATCTATTACCATTTGACCATTTTGTGAAGCTTCATTTAAATATTTACATACGAGTATCAATATTTATAGAACTAACATTTTTCACAAACGTATTTATTTTTAAAGAAAAAAATTATTATTCTCAATTATTTAATTTATTTTACTCTTAAAATGCAATATCAATTTCAGTTTCAAAAAATTAAGAAACATTTGAGATGTTGCTATTACTTATACATTCTTTAGAGTCTTTAAAGATTAACTGCAGACTGGATGACTAGACATTTCTAGTCGTATATCAGATTGAAATTTAGAATAAATGTCACACACGTCATTAAATCGTTATAAACATAGCAAATATCATATCAGTGTTTTTTCAGTTGCACATCAGTAAGCATGGTACTTTACTTATGCATGCCACAAACAATCCACAGATTACCCATACCATACCACCGAATGAGTAAGCCTTTCAGTGATTTCTGGGAGGCCTCTTAAGGGCAACTATTGCGTCTTTTCATGTTTTCATTAATATTTAAGGTATGTCGATAAGCAATTAAAGTATGTCCAGCAATTAAATCATGCTTGAATAATAGATACATTAAATAATCTATAGATTGTATAAAAAAAGACTACTCTTTTATGTAGTTCATATTGTAATTTACATTCCAATCAGAAAAGTGAACACTTAAAGAACTCTTAAATCGCATTTATGTATTAGAGTACCTTCACCAAAAATGGTGAGGGGCAACTGTTTTGCACAGAGGCTCTTTGAAATTTCAGGATTCTTTGAAAACCGTTCAAAAATCAAAGCTCCAAGTCGAGCAGAAATTAGATTATGGTCGACTTCGAGAAAGAGAAAATACCGAATAGTTTGTTTGCAAGCGCGGAAAAATACCAGACACCGGAAGATTGGAAGAAGACTTTTCAAGTTTTCGATGGTGCAACTCGGTTAGAAGGCGTCCCCTGAGAATACTCGAAACAACTTGAGGTCCCCTTCTTTATGCCATCAGTTTGAATTTTCGCTTTTCAACTTTTCCCAAAGTCTTGATTTTTCTTTCTTTCTGCGGGACTTCATCTTTTTCCAAATTGTGTAATGAATTAAAAATTGTCCGTGCACTTGAGGAGTGGTTCATTTGACCAAAATAAATTGAGTTAAAATAGTTCTTTTAGAATGTAATTAAGTTTTCTGGAAGCTTCTTCGGAACTTGAGGCTCTTCCAAACGGTTTTGCAAAACTTGGTGGCCATTTCTTTTCTCCGTTTTTCTTTAATCTTAAAATGATGAAGCAACACAGAAGATTTCATTTAACAATATCTGGGAGCCCGGAAATAACGAGTTTATAAAATGAAGTTGCGCACTCGACTGACTTAAGGGAAAAAAAAATCTATCTTCGTAGCAAAAAAAAAAGAGTACATATCAATTTTTATGTTATTAGCAAAGATTAAATCAATTAGATGACATGTTTTAAAAAATTTTTTAAAATGTTTATGTATGTTATTCAATTTTTACATATAATAATAGAGAATAGTTGCTTACATTTACATAAACGCTAATTCTTCACGTTCAATAATCTTGTGCTCCTCAATTAAGTAAATAGATATATAATTAAGTATAAAATTCAAAATGTTAGCTTGGCTGAAACGGTTTATAAAAGTTATTTAATATTATCACTTAATTATGATAAAGTAAAAATTTATTAACAGAATAATCCAGTATTATAATCATGTTTACTTTAATTAATAAACATAAAACAAAATGATTAATTTAAAATATGCAAAATAAGGAATGGGTTATTTTATTCATTTTAAACGGTATGATGAATTACTTTAAAAAATAAATAGCATAATTTTTTTTAAATTTTATTTCTTTACCCGAAATATAAATTGCAATTCATTTTTTTATCACTTAAATATGTATTAAAAGTATAAACTCATTAACAGAATAATCAAGTATGCTTTTTAATTATAATCATAATATATTTTAATTATTTAATAATAATTAATAATATAATTAATTATAACCATAATATAGTTTAATTAAACATAAAACAAAATAATTAATTAATAATATACAAGTATAATAAATGATGGGCGTTATTCAATTTAAACGATATGATGAATTATTTTTATAAAAATGAATAACATTTCATTTTTTTTATTTTATTTCTTTATTACTAATATTGATTGCAATGAAGAACTGTATATTTTTTATTTACGATATGTAAATTGAAACTTATTTTGTGCAGAAAATACACTACATTTTATCAGTATTCCACTTTAAAAATTTCTAACGACTGTAGTTATTATTATTTTTTTATTGAAGGAAAACGAAATAAATAAAGCATAAAAATGTTTAGTAATAATTATATCGTGATTTTTTCATGATAATCCAATACATAGTAATTTATATTTATCATACAGTCACCATTTGATAATTTCTGTTTTATACTCTTTCAAACTGTATATTGTCATATAATTATTAACATCATTAAATGTAATAATTAATAAATAATAAATAAATCGTGATTTTTTTTATTGATATTTACTTTTTTTTATGATTAATCAATGCATAGTAATTTATATTTATTATACAGTCCTCATTTGATAACTTCTGTTTTATAGTCTTCTAAACTGTATATTGTTATATAATTATTAAAACTTGTTAAAATGAAATAGTTAATAAATAATAATAGGAATAATAATAATAATATCGTAATTTTTTACTTAGTTTTATTTTTTTTTTAATTATTAATCCAATACATAGTAATTCATACTTATACAATCCTCATTTGCTAATTTTTGTTTTATAGTCTTCTAAACTGTATATTGTTATATTATTATGCAGCATTTTTTTAAACGCATATTATTAACAAAAATACGAAGTTTTGTTTGTTTTCTAATTAGCAGAGCATTGCAACATGGAAAATATAATTACTTCTGTTAATTTTTAATGAGAAGCTAAGTCATTTTCCTAGATGCGAAAAAAAAAAAAAAAGAACTTTTTTTTTTGACATGGCAAATAAACAGCGGATTCCCTGTCACTTAATTGCATTCTAGATAATGTCTAAAAAAATTGAGTCACATCTCACAATGAGTTTCCGCATTTTCCAGGAACCGAGAAATCACACCTGCCACAGGCTAATGATTTCGCAGACATCCATGATTGGCAGCACATCCTATCCTAAAAATTTCGTGACAAAAAGTTTATGAAAAACTACAATTCCTGACAGGGCACCTTCAACTTATTTTTATAGGATCGTTTTTTGGGGAGATACCGAAAAAGTGATCTAATATCTGAATTAAGGTGACTTGGAATAGAACAGTTTAATTTCCCGCCTGTTTTAGGAGGTGTTGGCTTAGAATATTTCTATTCAAACTGTTCTCATCAATTAGAAAATCATGATGACCGAATTTCAGGAGTTTCTCAGTCTGTCTCTTCTGAACCATTGAATTTTAATCTATGAAAATAATTCACTTAACAAGCCATTTTTTTTTTTATTTTATTTAACTAAACTATTTCAAATTATATTTTTAAAATGCAAAAATGAATACTTTTAAAATGTAGATTCGTAAAATGAAAAAAAAAAAAAAAAAAAATGAATGCTTTTAAAATGGAGATTCATAAAATGAAAAAATAAATACTTTTAAAATGTAGATTCTTAAAATGAAAAAAAAAAAAAAAAAAAAAAAATGAATACTTTTAAAATGTATATTTTTAAATTAAAAAAATGAATACTTTTAATATGTGGAGTCTTAAAAAAAAAAAAAAAAAAAATTTTAAATTCTTGAAATGAATACTTTAAAAATGCAGATTCTTAAATGAATAAAATGAATACTTTTAAAACTATTATTCTTAAAATGAAAAAATGAATATTCTTAAAATAAAAACAAATGAGTATTTTTTTAAAAATAGATTTTTTTAACTGAAATGATGAATGTTCTAAAAATGAAGAATGCATATTCTGAAAATTAAGTTGAATATTCTTAAAATGAAAAAAAATGAATATTCTAAAAAGAAAAAAATGAGTATTTTTTAAAATAATAAATATTTTTAAAATGAAAAAAAAATTGAATTTTTTTTAAATTAATATTCTTAAAAATAAAAAATGATAATTCTTAAATGAAAAAAATTTATATTTTTAAAATGTAAAAAATTAATACTTTTAAAATGTAGATTCTTAAATAAAAAAAAATATATTCTTAAAATAAAAAATAATTAATGTTTTTTTAAAAATACATTTTTTAACTGAAATTATGAATATTATTAAAATGAAAAATTATTATTCTTAAAATAAAAGAATGAGTATTTTTGAAAGGTAAATTTTTAAATTGAAATAAATAATTGTTCTTAAAAAGAATAATGATTATTCTGAAAATTAAAAGATGAATATTCTTAAAATTAAAAATGAATATTCTTAAAATAAAAAAATGAGTATTTTTTTAAAAATAGATTTTTTAACTGAAATGATGAATGTTCTAAAAATGAAGAATGAATAATCTTAAAATGATGAATGTTCTAAAAATGAAGAATGAATATTCTTAAAATGATGAATATTTTTAAAATGAAAAAAAATTAAATATTTTTAAAATGAAAAAAAAAAAAAATTGAATATTTTTAAAATTATTGTTCTTAAAATGAAAAAATGATTATTCTTAAATGAAAAAATGTATATTCTTAAATGAAAAAATGCAGATTCTTAAAATGAAAAAAAATGAAAAATTCTTAAATGAATAATCTTAAATGGAAAAATGATTATTTTTTATAATAAAAATATATTTTTAAAATGAAAAAATGTATAATGTTTTTTTTATTGTCTTTTATTAATTTTATGCAATAAATATTTATTGATGGAAAAAAAATTCGAAAAATTATAAATATACGATAATAATAATAATAATCCGTACTTATTTGGCTATTGAGTGTTAATAGGAAATGATGAATGTGCATATTTCGTACATTTCGAGTTTCTTTAAGATAGTGACCTATACAATCTAAAGTTACAAATAAATTCATTTTAAATTAAACATTATCTAGAGTAAAACAGAGTAAAGTAAAACATTACATATGGCACTAACGAAGAGATCATTGTTCTCATTGGCGTGAAATTTGGATGTTGGTTGTTCCTACAGATTTCCAATAATTTCAACAACAGATTTCTATTTAAAATGAATCCCTTTGAATGAATCAGATAGATTTCAATTGAGAAATTGAGAAAGATTTCAATGAACAAATTTTAATTTTTTTTTTCAATGAAGAATGACTTCATTTTTAAAAACGTATACTCGTGTGTTCCTGCTACTGTCAAGGTCAAAAACACAAATAAGATAATCATCTTAAATTATTAATTTTTAATAAAGGTACTTTTCTTTCACAGTGGCCTTGGCGATTCGATACACCATTAACGCAATTCGGGTGGGCGATATACTGCCAAATATTATAAGCAAATATGGAAACGCTATTGTGAAATAATTAATCTTTTTTTGATGAACGTGTTGTGCTAAAATAATAGCGTATCGGTTTTTATTTTTAAATTTTACAAATGTTTATTAAATTATGTATGTTCCATTTTTATATTGACTCGACAGACTGAATAATTTTTTTTCTTTCCGAAGCATTTATTTAAGGTAACAGCCCAAGCTAAAAAAAAAATCAGAATTTTTTTGTCATGTGTGAACAGGATGATGTCCTGGTTTGGAATCCGTTGACAAGCACTTTGACGTTATACAAGCAAATAAGACTCCATGTCAAATTTCAGCGGAAAATGGTACTTTGGGCACCTTACTTCTTGAAATGATTCATGAATAACGTTCATCCTCAGGAATTTTCTGGAGAATTTGACTTTTGCTTGAAGAGTTTTGTAGCATGGTTTTGAAGCACTTCTCATGTTTTGAGTTGGGATTTTAAACATTTGTATTTCCAATGGCCATAAGTACTCGTAGTGCGTTGATCAATTCTTTCTTCTTGAAGTTTCTATTGAGCTGTATAGTGCTTTTTATTGTATTTGGAATACTTCGTTCTTCATTCATGCCTAGAATTTCAAACTTTGATGCATTCTTTTGGGTATTGTATGTGATAACCTTTCTTGTAGAATTAAGAATACTTCATTCTTCATCTACGACGGCATTTATCTTACTTTTGTATATTCTTTTAGAGATTCTTCAACAATTCATTCCTCATGAAGTTCTTTTTCTGTTCAACGTTGCTATATTCACGTGGCTATTTGAATTTGGCCATTCGTGTAGTATTCCAGTCGGTTACTTCATATATCTCGTGCACTATTAAACATTGACATATTCCTGAGTTTATTCGTCCGTTCTCGAATGTTCACAAAGGATAAGTTGAAATTTGCCGAGCAGATTTCAGTTATTGATTTTTTTTTTTTTTTTATTGTTTTTATTTTAAAAATCAGATCTTTAGCTTTCGAAAACGGTTTAGAGATTGTAGAGTCATTAGAAGTCGAGACGCAACTGTTTCGTCTTGAGTTATTAGGACGGTCAATTCTCATATTCACAGCTTTTCATTTGAATTTCTGACAAAGCTGTATTGCTTGCTACAGCGCCACATTACAACAGTCATAATAGTTATAATCATTTTCAGAATCAAATGAATTTTAATTATGATGTTATGTATGCATTGAAATGAAAGGTTTCAAATTTATTTATTTAGAGATAGCTTATTGACATTTTCGTCAAAAGCATTACTTTTTTTTTTTCATGTATTTCCTGTTCCAAAAGAAATAATTGTAAATTGCAACAAATTCAACTTATTTTGAGTTCAATTTCTTAAAAAATCGAACCTTATTGGTGACCTTCAAGTAATGATCGGTAGGCTTTTATCACTTAGCGATAGACTTATTTCACAATACTATATATATTTTTTTTTACTACTTGACTTAATTTTTATGAATATATTGAGAAAATATAGACTGCAAGTTTGAGCGTATATACAGATAATAATAATAATAATAATAATATATACAAATAATCGTCACCAAGACATGAAAATATTTTTGGAAACAGGTGGTAAAAGCACAATTATTTTTTTTTCTAATGCAGCTGGCAATATAGACCATGATCTTTTTATGCCATAAGGGTTGCACCGACGTTACTCACTTTGCACTACCCAGGGGCGCGTATAACTTGAAGATAAGCCACGGACGCGAAGTAGCAATGCCCCCACAACGCTCTGCGATCCTATTAGGATCGGGACCTACGGTTTAAAGTGGATTCCGAACTACAAACATCCATGGCATCGCCGGGATTCGAACACGATCCCTGTGGTACCGAGTGCCAGCCACTCGGCCATCAGGCTCCGAAATAAAAAAGCACAATTACTAAACTGATTAATGCAATAAACCAACATTCATTAAATCATCAATGGATAAAACAGACAGTTATACAGTTATTATTTATTAAATTCGTTGAATAAATTAACACTTACTAATAATAATATAAAATTATATTATGATTTGCATTTCAAAGCTATTTCAGAAACCAAAATGGATTCTACTATAATCAACTATCCTCCAATTATTTTCTAAACAGCTTTTACAGTCTCCGAGTTAAGCCCATTAAACCGCAACATTTGTATCAATCTGAGCCTCACTTAAAACCTGAATAGTTCACACCAAATTTCACTGCGCCGTTTCGCACAAAATATCATTAAAATAATTCATTAATGAGACTGGAGAGGAATAAAAACATTAATACGCGTCTCCTTCACTCTGAACGCAACGCCATCTTCAAAACGCATCGCATTTTAGAAAGCTCATTTCGCAAAATATTTAGAAAACGCATATTGAAAATAATTAAAAAAAACAACAACAAATAATAAACTGAAGCGGACCCGAAAAGCATTTGGCTTAAATATTATTAGGCGAGAGCACGCTCAAAATATCTCATTGCCTTACTTTAATTTACCTTTTCTGGCAGCAATTGCAGCGCGGCAAAGTCGTGTTGAAACCGAACTAGCTAATGAAACGTAACTCATTAAAAACACACTTGATAGAAACTGAAAATCGTTTAATTATGCATTTAAAACGCCGGGATCTTGTGATTCGTCCTTCCATTCCTCCCTTCCCCCTAAAAATGCCCACTTTCCCACGAGTAGTATTTATTTTAAATTCGAGAACGCCACATTTAAATAATTTTCCCTCGAGAAAAAGTTATGAGAGAGCACGTGTGTTTGGATACCTTGGCGCGAAGTGGTTCAAGTCCACAATGGTTCAAGTCCAGGAGGATTCCGTCCCATGGATTTTAATTTGTCGCAGTGTAAAATTAATTAATTGGATTGGAAAATTGCTGTGTTTAATGGGCATCGCAGTAGGGTTTTTTTTTAGATAAACTAATGGGTTTTTAATTGCGTTTCGATAGTAACCCATAAACAAAACTACCTAAAACTTAAAAACATTTTTTTTATCTGTCTCATCTTTTCGTGGAATTTGATTTGTAATCGAAAATTTAATCTCGAAATCAGGACGGTAAAAAAAAGAATTGAAAAAAAATTACGTACGAAAACAAAGGCTTTTCATAGAATGGAATCAAAGAAAAGAATTGTTTTATTAAAACAGTTTTTTTTTTTATTAATTTAAGTTTCATATACTGGAATAGTTAATTTAAAAACTGAATTAATTAATTTTTATATAATTAGCAGTTATACTCATTTGATTTGTAAGTAAAATATATAAGAAAAAGCTGTTTTTAGTTTATATGACTACGAATTCACATTGAAAGAGTAAACTTTCGGAAACAGAAACGGATGTACCTGTTTCGGAGTACCTATGGTGTAATAGTATGGGGTAAATATACCCCCAAAACCTCCACATAATCATTAATACAGTTAAATTAACATTATTGAAATTACATCGTGAGTTTAGATAAAAAAAAAAAAAAAAAAAAAAAAGAAAATTTACGCTATTAAGTTAAATAATAAAAAGAAAGAAAGAAGTTAAGTGACTCAGGTACAATTAGGAGTCCGTAACACGTTTCCCCGCAGACGGTCAGTGAATTAATAAAAAATAAAATTAAAAAAAAAAAATAAATTAAGAATTTAAAATAAGAAATGAAAACATTAACTTCTTAAGAATTTTAGATATCATTTAGGGAAAAAAATTACGATAGCCAGCATTTGTGTTAGTTTTGCACATCGAGAAATAAATGAAAATTTAAGGAGCCAAATAGATACCTCAGATTTGCAATTTAGCTATTTTGGTCATTTGAGTCCTACGAATTCTCTTTTAGACGTCAAACATCGCATCGTAGTTAGCTCTAGGTCTTTTTCTAGAGCTACTAACACCAGGATCGTATGCAGGAATTGTGCGAATAGCTCATTACGAATCTGATGGCATTTATCATGAAATTTTTTGAAATTTTGAATATGTAATCCATTATCGGATTAAGATCAAGATCTTTATGGATTTGATTTCGTATAACAAACCACGGAGCATTAACTATACTGGTCCTCTGTTCCGAAAGCTTGCAACTTTCGAGTAAACTTTCGTTACGTGAATTCACACTCAAAAGCAGAAAATCCGCAGAACGAAATGCCAGTGTATAAGAAACGCTGTTTGAACAGATGCGTTTTTCTTTTTTGACATGCATTTGCCCAGGCGAAAGCAGCGTTTGCTCAGAAGAAGCATTGCTGCAAAATACAAACTAAACTGCAATTTTGAAATTTATTTTTAAACTGAAATAAAAGAATTTAAACGTTCTAAAACTAATCGACAGAGCAAGGGAAAACACAGTGACGGATTTAGGCTTAGGCCCGGGCCTAGGGCGGCAAATTTTTAGGGGCGCCCAAATTTTCGAGGCGGCAAAAAAAATTTTGTTTTTATCAACTGTAAGACCGAATTTGAATGTTTCTTTT
Source organism: Caerostris extrusa (assembly GCA_021605095.1). Taxonomy (NCBI): domain Eukaryota; kingdom Metazoa; phylum Arthropoda; class Arachnida; order Araneae; family Araneidae; genus Caerostris; species Caerostris extrusa. Next base: position 82,263 of record BPLR01005418.1, on the reverse strand, counting down.
CTTTGCTTTGACAACCTCAATAGGTCAATATTTAAAGGGTAGAATTATTTTTTAAAATAATATAGATATCGCTTTACGTATTTATCTAAGTATTCATGCAAAAAAATTGTTCTGGAGAAGGATCGTTTTCCATCCCTAAAAAGAGGAAAAATGATTTACGTGCATTTATGAAGCGAGACAGGCTCAATGCACTTGCATGATTAAGCACTGAAACACAATGAGTTCAAGAAGTTAAGTTCTTATGAGGATGTCATTCTTACTTTCACGGATGAAAGCAAGAAACAAATAGAGTATAGGATTCATTAGATTTGTTTCTTAATTAAAAGCAATTTATTCTAAATTGTATGTTTAGTTGTTATACCAAATACATATATATATATATTTATTTATATATTTAATTCATGCCTAATTTCAATAGCTAAATTTAATTCGAAGCCATTATTGCTATTTGTGTTATTATTCTTATATAAGGGCGTCAAATTAACTTGGGCGCCATCGAACCTAAATCCGGCACCGATTAAAAGTAAAATTTTCTGGACTGCAATTTACATTCTTCACAATTATAATTTAGTATTTTTTTTTAAATTGCCCGATTCGCTTTTTGATGGATTGCTATAATATGTATAATATGTAATGCATACAACTTTGCATTAGAAATTGACTTTTCTGATGCGATACGATGGAACGGAATTGAGACTTGAACCACTGTCGCTCCCAGAGCTCTCGCTGGATCTTAGTTACGCGCACATTTTGCTAACTCAACTGGACGGAAAAAAATGAAACCAAATGAATCGGAAAAGTGAACATCTCTCTGGCCCAAGACATCGAACTGATTTTTACAAGCAATCATTTTAGCGAGGGGAACCCACACGCAATAAACTAATCAGTTTTTAAATGTATTTCCCTTTTAAAAAGAAACACACAGAAAAGAATGAGGGGGCAAGGAAGAAGTAAAAAAAACTCCCGCCTAAGAATTTCACAGTTATTAACTTTTTCCCCTCCTGGCTCGCATGCGAAGGTAAGGCCTGCAATGATTCTGGTCGGAGAAGCCGGGCCCTGTAATAAAAGCCGACCGTCCAGAAATGTATTATCCATTTTTAATGGTATTTATTCTAGAGTGTCACGCTAAAATGGGCCCCGGTCCGGTTAGACTGGTTTCCTTGTATTATAAAGTATCAAACGCTCGCAAATAAACAAATAAATAAATTATGGCAGCCCCATACGTCGAAAGGATAAAAAGTATTAATAATAACTGTAATTTTTAAAAGATATCTTTTCTTTTCTTTTTTTTTATTTCTGTAACGCAGATTACACTCCTATGTATCTCTTCGGTATCTATCAAAACCTCCGGTTAACTGGGTGACCTTCACCGTAAACTGTACATCAAAAGGACAGGTCCTCTCAAGGTCAGAATATATATCACCTCGGGCATAATAAATGGATTAATTCTTTTTTTTTTTTTTTTTTATAATACGAAAGGGAAATTTTTTGTTTCCCATTTTTTTTTTGTGTTCGTTGTTGTTTAATTTTATTTTTCAGGTATTATACATTTCGCTTTTCATTCCAACTTTTTAATTTTTTTTTTTTTTTTTTTGATATATTTAATTTGTTGTTCGACCGCCTGTGTTCGGGTGTGGTGAAATGTACTGCGCATGCTTTGTTTGTTTATTTATTTATTTTTTATATAATTGAGTTGAGTTCGAAACCATCCGATTGAACAAACGATGGGTTAAGTGCTTCGTTATCTGTTTTTGTGATGAATGGGAGGAAATTGGAAAACTTCAGAAATATATATATGTGAAAAAAAAAAAAAAAAAATTGTAAATAAATATTGATAAAAAAAAAATCGGCGAGAAATTCGTGGTTTTTTTTTTTTTTTTTTTTTTTTTTGTAGTGTCAACAATTTACTGAAATAATTATGAATGCAACGCTCGATGTCTTTTGCCATTAAGAAGTCAGACCACGACTGGATGGCTCAAAAAAAAAAAAAAAAAAAAAAAAAATTGAAAGAAGAATGCTCAACCTTTTTTTTTTTTTTTAAGATTGTATTTATCATTGAACTTTATTTAATTATATTTTATGAGCTATTTACTGAAAAGATATATAATTCAAAGTTTAACAGTTGCGAAACATATTTTCTAGACAAGAATTGAATTTTTGTCCACCTAAAAAAAATGGCAACTCGTCGCCGATAAGCGACATTTTTTTTTTTTTTTTTAGTAATAAATAATTCGATACTGCAGCGATTTAATTAAAAATGATACGATCTGAAATATTGTTATATGAAGCAATAAAATAAAAACTGTCATGATATAAAAAAAAAATAACAGATTTCATATTCTTGAGAAGTCATTTCCTAACAAAATATTTATAATTAAATTTCTAGAAATATAAAAATTAAAATTCAATTTTAATTCAATAGCGATATTAATAAGGACATTTGATTTCTTTTTTTTCCTCTACGTTTTATCCAATTATAAAACTTCAATTAAAAAGAAATTTTACAAAATGGTATTTGCAGAAAATACCAACTTCTTGATTTCCACATTTATTCCGTGTTATTAAACAGCATTCGAACACATTTTTTAAACTTTAAACTGTTTAATAGAAGAATTAAATATGAGTTGAAAATACTAAGCACAAATCTAAGATAAAAAAGAACGATCAAATTCTGTGAGTTTGTAAATAGTAGCATTTGGATAAACAGAAGTTAAATATAAAAAAAAACTACAACGTTAATGTTAGCGAAATGAAAAGCAATATCACATAATTAACTAACTAACTTTCTGGCACTATAACCCATGGTGGGCCAAGGCCGTCTGGTAGACTGCCTTTTAGACATAATCTGCCGACTGGCAGATTTCGAGACAGGAGATGGTTTCTTTTACAGGGTAAGGTTGGCAGCTCTACCCCAACAGTCATATTAGACCGGAACCTACGGTTTAAAGTGAACTCGAACCACTACAAGCATCTAGTCCCTACTGGGATTCGAACCTGAAATCTAAGGCTTAGAGCGCTAGTCACTCGGCCGTCAGGCCCCAATATCACATAATTATCGATGTAAATTTAAAACCAAAGTCATAATTACTGTACATACATAGACAGTAAATTTTCGTTTTTAGACAAAAATATATAAAGAGTTAAATAAATGAGTTTCTTTCCAACGTCGGACGTTTAACGTAGGATTCGCCAATGATTTGAAGGACTTTAGCAGATCTAACGTTTCCCAAGATAACCATGAAAGGCCTGTTAAACGTAAAAACGCAGATTTAACATTTAATGCATGGCGATGATCATGAATTCAATGTACGGTTTTTCTTCAGATTATACATGAATGTTTAATAATTAATTTGTTACATCTGAATATTTTCATCTGTTTTTCGTGATTGGCGCAACAGCCCCATAGTGGGCTACCTACTGGCATATTTCGATACAGATGTTTTTTTTTTTTTTTTTTTACGAGGTAAAGTTGCAAGCCCTACGCCCAACAGTCCTATTAGACCGGGACCTACGGTTTAAAGTAGTTTCAAATTTAAATTGATTATACTTAAATTTATTAAAATTCATATTGATTAAAATAGTAAAAAGTAATATTTTAAAAAATTATTGTAATTTTCAATAGTTCTCTCTCTGCGGTGTTTTAATAATTCTAGTAGTTCTGTAGTGCTTCAACAGATGTCGATTCCCTCTGGGACTCCAACCCAAATTCTAGGGCACGAGCGCGGTAGCCATTCAAACCATCATGTCCCGAATATTTACAACATACCTTTATATTTTTCAACAGCGTTTCCTAGCCTACAAATTATACAACGATGAAGTTTAAAAAAAAATAATTTTTTTTTCTAATGCAGTTATCAAATGCTTAGACAGTTGTCTTTGATGCCTTCAGGCAAGCGCTGCACCGACGTTACTCACTTAGCAGTACCCAGGAGGTGCGTGTAGCTTGAAGATAAGCTACGGACGCGGAGTCACACTACCCCCGCAACGCTCTACGATCCTGTTAGACCGGGACCTACGATTTAAAGTGGATTCCGAACCACTCCAAACATCCATGGCACCGGCGGGACTCGAACCCGAAAGTTGTAGTACCGAGCGCCAGAGCTCTAGCCACTCGACCATTCAGTCCCAGTTTCAAACATTAGGAATTACAATTCAAAGCGATTTGCGATATGCGGCTCACACAAATATATGGGACTATAAATTTTCGATTACGACTTTGGTACTTAAGCAGACAGTGACGTCAACAGTCACATATTTATATAAAATCCTACATATCTCATTGCTTCCACTCAATAAAATATAATGTAAAAACAAAAATGAAATGCCATCCACATTCCAAAACAGTTTCAGCTTTAAAATGCATAAAGACGCTCATAAAATAGGAATAACTAATGCGTTGAATATCCTTGAAAACTAAAAATGGTTGGTTTATTTAGTATTGCGTTTTCTGTCGTCTGTTTTGGATGGAAGTTTTTCTTTTTCGCTGTTTAGAAAATGAAATATGTTTCCAAATGAGTCATGTGAGGGAATGAGTTCTTCCACTCTGACGTCGCCGTGATCGGGCAAAGTTTCTGGTGAATTGGTACGAGTTTTTCCAATGTCTCTGGCCCCCGTCGCTGCAGTCGTTCCGTCGCAAAAAATCCCGCTGTGGGTTTCCAGCTGTCAAAAATGAACTAAATAAAAATACGGATTTTGAATTGGCGTAATAACAGAAAAAATAAATAAAAACACAGCCAGCCAACCTTCAAAATTAACACGTCATCATCGACATCGAACACTTATTCCAAGCCACCCGTGAAACGTGGAACAATGGAACAGTTTTTTTCTCTTAAAAACACAAAAAGAGGCGTGGCCTGCTCATTAGACAGCCCGGCGGAAGTCAAAACGGGAATGAAAACAATAAAAAGGTATACAGAAAAAAAATGCCAATCCAAAGTGATTGACTGCATGTTGGGCGAAAACAAGAAAAAAATAAAAAATAAATAAAAAGATTCTAATTTTCAAAATGACGTCTGCGACCGTTTTCGCAGCTGCTAAACCACCCCAAACGCTAATAAATGCTTTTAAAACTTCCCGTTTGGGGTCGTTGTGTTAGACGAGTGTGTCCCCTCTCAAACCAATTTGTAGCACATTATCCACCAAATTGCTACAATTCTGTGACACAGCACTATGTAAATGCATCCCATTCTTCGGACTGGCAGAGACGCATAAAACTGGTATAAACATTCGAATAAGAATGTCAGGTTTCGATACGACACATGAATAATTCGATGGAAATTTGTTAGTTTTATGTCCTCACGTGATGGCTGTAATGAGAACTCCGGTAGACTTCATTTTAAGGGGACAAGGACCAAGCCATTGTTGGTCATAAAAGATACAGTGGCAGTTGGGTGACATCAAAAAATAAAATAACTTAATATTGTTTTAAAACAAGTAATATATATAGAAAAAAAAAAATTTAAGTCGATCCCTACTTAGGTCAACAAAGAAAACATTTATTTTAGTTACTTTTTATTCAGTAATTACAATTAATATAAATATGTATATGCATATGACAGAATCACACTATTAAGTGGCGAAATAGAAAGCGAATTTCCTTGCAAGTTTCCATTCTGTTATATAGGGTGTTGGACTATTATTTTTGTTTGTTACGATTTAATTAAATTTAATTAATGAATTAATATTTGAAAAAACTATATTAACATCCAGTGTCATCCAGTACAAGTTTAAAAAAAATGTATTTGAACATGAGTGGATGAATCAAAAGTATTTTGTGAACGATTGGAAATTTGAACAAGATATATAAATATATATATAGGGAGAGTGTGAACTAATAGTAGGAATTGAAAAAATCCTAACTAACATATTCGATACAACAAAACAGGCCTAGAACTTATTTTACTGAAAATGATGCAACGCTATCAACAAATTATAATTAAAGCATTTTTTTTTTATATTTGATTTGATTCCAAATAACAAATTTGTCTTCCTAAATTTTACATCAAAAATATTTAAATAAATTAACAGAAAAGAAATAGATAAATACGTACAAATAAAAAACAGAAAAATCAACAATAACCAAAGCGTTTGTAATTTTTATCAACAATTTATGTTTATTAATCTTAATATTTTAATTGGTTCGAGCTTGCATGAGTTGCAAATTAATATTCAGCTTCAAAACTAATTTTCAACATAGAATAGGTCTTTTACTAGACATAAAAGAGGAAAACATTTTTTTTTTTTTCACTTCTTTTGAAATATATTCGTTATAAAATTAGTAAAAGCTAATTTGTTGATGCAAATTAAATTTGTAAAAAAAGGTATTTTAATCGTGATCAAATTTTGACGGAAAATGGTACTTTGGGCCCCTTAACTCTTGAAATGATTCATGAATAACGTTAGTCTTCAGGAATTTTCTGGAGAATTTGGCTTTGATTGAAGTATTTTTGTAATATGGGTTTGAAGCACTTTTCACGTCTTGGCTTGGGATTTTAAACATTTGTATTCCTTCCTTTTCAAGTTTCATATTTTTCACTTTGGATATTTCCCATTCCTATTGATCTGTATAGTGCTTCTTATTGTATTTGGAATACTTCATTCTTCATTTATGTCTAGAGTTTTCAAATTTTGATATATTCTTTTGGCTATTAAGGGGGTGATAACGTTTCTTGTAGAATAGGGAATACTTCATTCTTCATTTACGACTAGAGTTTTCCATATTACTTTCGAATATTCTTTTAGAAATTCTTAAACAATTAATTCTTCATTGCTATATTCATGTGGCTAATGAATTTGGCCATTCTTGTAGTATTCCAATCCATTGCTTCCTATATCTCGTGCGTTATTAAACATTGGCATATTCCCGAGTTTATTCATCCATTCTCGAATGCTCACACATGATAAGTTGAAATTTGCCGAGCAGATTTCAGCATTTTTTTTATTTAGCTTTTGATAATAGTTATTATGTTAGTTAAACCAACTGATGCATTATAATTCACAAAAATAAATGGCACGGCATGTTGAAAGATTCACACAAAGAACTAGACACAAAAGCAAAAATTTTAAATGCTGATCAAATAAGGAGAAAATAATTCAGGCGCAGGCAAAATAAAGTAAAACATGGCTGCTATACTTTGAATAGTATTTACATGTAATTTAGTTATTAGGCCTTTTAAAATCACAAAAAATATTGTTAGAAATTCAATTGCATGCAAAAGAAAAGAAGAAAACAATCCAGATAGTCACGAAATCCTATAAAAATTCAATAAATGCTTTTTTTTTTCTCTATAAAAATTTTACCATTTTACAATAAAAATTTCGGAGAACAGTTGGATTTCATTTCCGGCAATTTTATATGGGAAAAAACGGATAATACAAAAAATTGAATTGAAGTAATTATTCCAAAAAATATAATTATCCATGTTATATTCATTCACATTATGAAGTAGTCGATTCATTTCATAAATATTAGAATTTTTGCTCATTTTTAAAAGGACATTTATGAATAGATAACTACAACAAATTGCAATCAGGTCTTGAGCATTTAATTGAAGCAGAAATTTCATGATACGGGTAATCTCTTTTGTATTGAAAATTGTTCTTAAAAATAATATAATAATTTAATAGTAGTTGTAAACTAAGATTAAAATTTAAAATTCTTTGAAGAAGAAGAATTTAAATTTTAATCTTAGTTTACAACTACTATTAAATTATTACCATCGCGCAACAGCGCGATGGTGCGCCAAAGTCGTCTGCCCAATGGAGACAGGAGATGTTTAATTTTAGCGGGATTTTTTTTGTCAACCCCTACGTCCAACGCTCTACAGTCCTATTAGACTGGGACCTACAGTTTAAAGTGGATTAAAATTGAAATTGATTATACTCAAATTTAGTAAATTAGAGTAAAATTCCTATTGATTAAAATAGTAAAAGTGATATTTAAAAAAATCATTGTAATTTTTCAATAGTTTTTCTCTTTGCAGTGTTTTAATAATTGTTCTAGTAGTTCTGCAGTGTTTCAACAGCTGTTAGTTCAATAGTTCTTATATCTGTTTCAATGGTTCTCTCTCTGCAGTGAATATTCACTTCTCTGTAGTGTTTCATTATTCAAGTCCTAACAACATAATGAATAACGAAAATGAAAAAAAAGAAGAAAAAAATCTTATTTTTCAGTTATTAATCCCCTCCGGACACAATGCACTTATGCCAACTTTTTTTTTTCAATCCTCAATGCATGCTAAAAAGTCATCGGCAGGGATGGCCTTCAAAGCGCACGCCGATTCACGTTGAATCTCTTCAATCGACTCAATACGGTGTCCCGGAGTGGTCATTTGAGTTCAGGGAATAGCCAGAAGTCGCACGGTGTGAATACGGTGGTTGTGGAACGATATGGGTTTCATTTTTGACGTCTCACGAAGCCAAACGTAACTCAAACACTAATGAATATTTTGACGTTAAATTTTTTTTTTGTATCACCTAAAAAGAAAAAAAATTGAAATTCCATAAGCCCGGAAATTTTAAATTGAAAATGGGTCTTACTTTTGGGCACACTAGTAAATATATTGGCAGTGCTTTTCTTTCAACGAAAAAGACAATCGAAATTAAAAAAAAAAAAATAAAACATTGCGAAAACTTGGATACAGAAAACACCTTAAAACTTTAATGTTGATAAGCATCCAGGATTTGATAAATGCACGGAGCAGCAAAAGTGCTACACAAAGAAAAAAGAAGAGAAGTAAAGAAACGCTATTCAAAATAGCCGGCACCATTTATTTTAACAGTAGACCACTTAAAAGTTCACCCCGTCGCGCATTACCATACTCGAGACAAAAAGCTCACTCCACCTTTTTAAGCTATCAAGGAAAAAGAAAACTCGGCATTAAATGAAAAAAAAAAAGAGGGGACAGAACGCATGCTAAAGCTATTATTAATAATAATCTCTACGCATGGCAAACATTTGCATATTGGCGAATCCCTCTCCCAGCTGAGTAGTAAAGGGAACGCATTCTGCTACATGTTATAGACAGAGAGAGAGAGATGCATTTCGACACGACATCGCGCCATCTCTCCTGAAACACGAGGGCCCATTTTCTTCATTTCCATATATGCACATTTCAATGAGGCTCCGCACATCCACGCTACCTGATGGAAGCTTAACAAGAAGAACAAAAGGAAAATATAATATAAAGGGAGTAGGGGAGTAGGGGGGGCGGGTGAGGGAGGGAGTAGAGGAGCAATTTGCGTACAGATCTCACCTCCCTTGTTTTTGGGGTAAGTAAATTTAACACTGTAAAAGTATAATCCGACGATAAAAGTAATCCTCCGTAGGATATGTCCCCTAAAAATGAGATCTTTTCAGGTCTTAGACCCTCGCTCGCTTGAGTTTTTATGGTGGGAGCATTTTGCGGCCGGGAACTCACTTAAAAGGGCCCGAGAGTTTTTAAAATGTAGGACCGTCCCGGCCTATGAAGCTCGCCGTGGGATGCGTCGTTAATACCGGCGGAGGCTCGCATATTTTCAAAAATAAAGTTGTGATGCAATGGCGTAATGTGTTTTGAAAGTTAGCGATGCCAGGGGACCCCTTTAATGCACGCGGAAAACGAGAAGTGTGTTGCAGCGAAAGAGTTTAAAGTGGAGAAAAGAGCATGCCTTGGAATAATGAGTTGAAAGAGCGATTGTTGTTCAAGACGGTAGACCAAGTGAATAATTCCGTCGCCAGCAAATTTAAATGGGGAGAACACTTTTTTTCAAGGACAGGGACATGGGACGATCCCATTTTACTAAAAGGCGTTACATGAAAAGACAACTTCAAACATTGCAGGCACATCACGGCACAATAAATTTTATTTGCAATTAAAAAAGTGGCAATATACTGTAGACGCCATAATATGACTGTAGAGTGAGAAAATATCTCCTGTTTCGGAATCTGCCAATATGCAGACGGCCATTGTCCAACATGGACTGTAGTGAGAGGTAATCGGTTAGTTATTTTTTTGTGTGCAATCAGATAAGTTACTAATAACTGCTGATAAACTGTTAATTTTTATGTGGAACGAAAAGTACAGAGGAGTGTTCACTTTACTTATGAATAAGATTTAAATAAATAAAAAATAAAACCGAATGGCATTCATTCGGAATAGAATTTAATTTTCATCTGCACCATTAAAATTATTCTTTGCTTTTCAGGCGGTCTGTCTGAAAGATTTCAAGCCAGGATATGTTTTCTTTTTACAGGGTAGGGTTGTCAACCCTACACCCTACAGTCTATTAGACTGGGAGCTACGGTTTAAATTGAACCAGCACAAGCATCCATAGCGCCACCGGTTGGCGAAACCGAAATCTGTGGCACCCAGAACTAGTCACTCGGCCGTCAGGCAGCGAGACGAAGGTTGTATTTTTGCTCTTTACGACTCTTATTCTGTCGTTTAAAAATAAGAAGCGAAAAGGATAGTTTTGATGTTTTCACACAAATAAGTATCACCTTGCATTATATTTAAAATCGTATCTCATGACTTAAAAAAATTTGAACCCCGCTCCCCTTTCATTTCTGTAGGAACTTTTAACACAAATATATGAATTAAAAAAAAAAAAGGCTTCATGTTCGCTCGCTAACGCCAAAACATATTTCTCGGCGTAAGCCTACGTGCAAAGTGTTATATAAACATTATTTGGCAGATGACAAACGGAGATACGCAGTTACGATGGATGAGGCTTGGATGTTTATCTGATGGAGGATATTTATTATATTGAATGAGGATATTTATCTGATTGGAATAGAGAAAAGATCGATTTACTACCGAAAAGACTTCAAATGTGGGTTCTGAGAAAGCGTTTTTGCTTAAGAGTTTATGATTGCAACTGGAATGTCTAATAATGGAAAAAAAACTTTAGCTTAATGAAAGTAGAATAAATGTCAAAATGAACTCGGACTCCTAAGATAAATATGTTTTAGCACTTATTTTCAAAAATGACATTCCATCACTTAAACAATCATCACTGCGTTTACTTCCGTCATGAAAAGGCTATCGGTCTTATCTCTAAATCTACTGCTCTATATTTGGAACGAGTGATACATGTAACCCTAGGCGTAACCCTTTATACGAATATTTCGCAAAGCCCATAGATTGCTCTGCATTTGAACCTTTAAAACGAGCTCTTTTGGAAGCTGCATCTCAAGACATGGATGGACTCAGGAAAAAACTAACATTGATATTTCAACATGAGCTTTTATTGTATCTTGAAAATCAAGATGCAACAGTATAATTCAACAAAAGGCCTATTAATATTAAGGCCTAACGAACATTTATCTTTGCTTATATATGTATTTTGCTCAAAATCGTTGCAAAGAGGTGTGAATACTCTCTGTGTGGTGTAAATGCTATTACTTACAACATATGATCTGATTTACTTTGAACTGATCTGAAATTGATATCTGACTTGCAATGGATAACTACTTTTGTTGTTAGGGAAATATCACTGGGGTTTTTTTTTCTGGTCTTTCATTATCAGCATTTTAAAATTATTTTACAGATCAATAATCAATCTAATTTTCTAAAATTTATGTTGGTTTTAATTAAGCAGCTCTCTTTAACTAACACATTTGTTGTTATTTTTTTTTTATCCTACTGGGTAAACAGCAACATCTAGACCCAGTCCGTGAATCCCTTTCTCACAAGGGGGGAGAGAGGGGGGCATTTCTGTTGTGATGGAGCAACCATTGGTAGAAGGTTCCGTGTCGATGAAGAAGGGGCCTTTGGGGAGGACTATTTGAGTGAACTACCCGCACTTGCGTATCGTGTGGGAGAAAAACCAGAAATTTTCCCACTAGGACACCAAACTAACACATTTTAAAGGAATCGTGAGAATTCTTGTTTTTAATGCATCGATGATATATAATTTCGTATAAAAATATATCGACCATGGAATAACTCATGAGTTATTTCGCGGCCTGGTGGTGAATTGGCTAGCGCTGTGGCCTTTGGTACCACAGGCTTCAGGTTCGAATCCTGACAGTAGCATGGATGTTTGCTAATGGTTTGAAACCCACGTTAAACTGTAGGTCCCGGTCTAATGAACCTAAAGTGAGCACAAAAGGACTATAGAGTAACAAACAAAACCAAAAATCATGAGTTATTTCATCTCAATCTGTCTGTCAAAAATTCTAAATGTGAAATTCTTGCTATCTATCTTGCAAATAAGCTAAATTCTTCATTTCATCGGTCTGTGTTAAAACATTACTTCTAATTTTATTTTAATATTTTTAAACAATTGAAAAATACTGCCATTTTTGACGTGCCGTTTTTTTTAATGACTTCAAAGTGGCGTCTACAGCAATTTAAAAATTACGAACCATTACAAACATTCATGGCACACTGCGACCCGAAACCCCGAGCTACAGTCACTCGCCCATCAGGCCCTTATCTGACTACAAGATCTATTTATTTATGCCCATTCTTTGATTTAATCAAAACTTCGTATATATAAATATATGGGATGCTAAAATAACCAAATATTTGAAAATTGGACTGTAATTATTCAACAAATATACCACTCAATGGTAACAAAAAAAAAAAATATTTTTATCGACTACATAAAAATATATGTTATCCGTTTAACTATCGACTCTTATATTCTCCGCTTTAAAACAATAACGATCAAAAAGAAAATTGTCTGTAAAAGAAAATTCTAGAGATAAAAAATGATTACAGATCATTTTAACTATAGTAGTCATAAAAAAAATTGCTCCTTTTTCCATTTGAGAAACGACAACAACTAAAAAGAAAAGTTCCGTAATGTTCGATTACATATTTAAAAGGCAAACATAAAAAGCTATATCTGAAAAAGTCTTTGTAATCTGGAAAAAAAGAAAAAAAACCTCCGAAGTACAGTTGCAGATGACGAAAAGCTCTGACAAACGCAGTTAAATCACCAGAATTGTTTAAAAATTCCAAAACGCGCTGTCGTGTGTTTTTATTGGCGAGATAAATTACATCGAGCCACGGGGGAGACACATTTACATGCGAGTCCTCAAAAAGTGAGCCACAAGAACGCGCCAAGAAACAATGCACTATAAGCGTCACCGTGATGTTGATATATAACTAAAAATTTTAAAAGCAACAATCCCTATCTCGATCTCAGAAAACACACTACTAAGTCGTACGCCAGTTTATTTCAATTATAAACTGTTTTCTGGAACATTTTTTCCATGTCGTGCTCCGTGGGTTATGAGGAAGAATGGCGCATTGCCCCTTCCCGGCCAAGCAGACGAATGCTACTGTGTCCAAATATATTGCTACTGACAGCAGGCAGAAGGGATTGACCCACCATGGGGCCCTTCAATGAAGAAGAAGTTACATTAATTATAATTTGTTATTATCACTATTTTCTTTTCAGTTAAAATATCACCATAAAAAAAAAACGCAAGACTTTATATGTTCTGGATTAACTCCTTTTGGCGATTTTGAACTTGGAGAACAAAAATAGTCGCCAAATGGTGTTAAATTTTCTTAATAATTTTCATAACTTTTTAATTAATAACTGCAATTATTATAAAAATTAGTTATTAATTAATTAAAATTATCTAATTAAATAAATTTAGATTCTTCGGAATTGTATTGTTGTTAAATGACATTAGGATTGCTAATCGCCACGACAATCTAAGTTGGCCCCAAATAGAAAAAAATGCTCTACTGTCCAATACTGTGTTCAAAAAGTAAGACCAATTTTCAATTTAATTTTCCCGGGCGTAAGGTATTTTAATTTCTTTTTCTTTTTAGGTATTTTTCAGTGTTCTTGACATCTGTCTGAAATTTAACGTCAAAATATTCATCAATCTTTGAGTTACGCTTGGCTTTGTGAGATGCTGAAACTGATTCCGGCGATTTTTCAAATGTCTCTTCAATAGACTCAAAACGTTGTCTCCGAAGTGGTCTTTTAAATTCAGGGAATAGGCAGATGCTAATCAGTTGAATACGGTGGTTGTGGAACGATATGGGTTTCATTTTTGGCGAAAAAGTCACGAAGAATCAATGCAGTGTGAGCTGGCGCATTCAGTGTTTTCGGTACCAATCGAGATTTGGCGCGTTTGAGGCCCAAAACATCTTTTAAAATGGAATTTTGAAATTCCAAGATCATCATCCAGGTCTCTAATTGTAAATCAACGGTTTGCAAGCACCCAATCTTTAATTTTTTGGACGTGAGCTTCTTCGGTTAAGGTTGAAGGTCGATCAGAGGGCTCTTCGTCTTGAACGCGTTCTCTGCCTTCTTTGAACTGTTTATACCACTTGTAAACATTTCTTTCCCATATAGCAATGCTCACCGAATACTTTCTGCAACATTCTATACGTTTTTGCAAACAAAATTGAATGCAAGTTATTTTCACAATGAATTCAGACATTTCAAAAATCACCGGAATCAGTTTTAGCATCTCACAAAAACCAGGCGTAACTCAAACATTCATGAATATTTTGACATCAAATTTCACACAGATGTCAAGGACAGTGCCAGCAACGTAAAAGAACAAAAATTGAAATACCATATGAGCGGGAAATTTAAATTGAAAATGGGTCTTACTTTTTGGACACAGTAGTAGCCACCAGCAAAACAGCCTACTTCTTTTCAATTGATCAAACATTTTTTAGCGCATCCGTCACACTGATATCTATTTTCGAGTTGTTCAATTTGGTATGATAACGTTGTTGTTGACTTCTTAAATTGTTGCTACTTTGGATTCTTCGAATTTTTTTTTTTTTACCTTTTTATTTTATTTTAAGCAAAGGTGTGTTTAAAGGGTTGCCTTTTTTTTTTTTTGTATGTTGTTCAGTTTTCGAGAAGGTTTTCAACAACAAGAACGAGATAAGTAAAAGCTAGCTTCTCCGCTGAGGTCATGAACTTGAGATACTAGTTTTCAATTCCTTTTATTCGTTTATTATTATTATTTTTTTACTTTAATAGTAGTTTCTTTCCTTATGTGCAACAGTAAATATAACTTTATTTACTATTTTTCCTTTTTTTTTTTTGCACTTTTTTGTGAATTGTTACTGTTGATAAAATGTTTTCAAAACAAGATAATGAAATCTAAAATATTATACTGGTAAACATAAGTTATATTTACAATCCACGTTCTATTATTGTAGTTTGCCAATGAAAATTCTACAATTTTTTGCTGGAGTAAAAAACAACAATAAACTAACGTAGCAACGTTTTTTTCTTTTTCTTATATTCCTTTTTCATTTTTGAAAATAAATAACCCAACATTTCAACTTCATGTTTTAAATGTGGATGAAGACTATACAGATAGAAAAATATATTTTCTGAACTGTATTAATGCTCATAAAGTGATTTACGCAAAGATGATTAGTCATGAAGAAATTAATAATAACAATTTAATTAATAATAATAATTAATTTAATAAAATAATAATAATTTAATCTTTTTAAAAATATGGTCAGATGAATATTTTTAAAAATTATAATATTACGAAACATAAAAAAAAAAAAAAAAAAAAAATACAAAAAAATTATACAATACATACAATCAGTACATTATTTGTTAAAATAGGATGCGAAAATTAGTTATTTATTTAACTATTTATTATTTAATCTTTATAAAAATACTTTCAGATGAATATTTTTAAATTCTAATACTTAAAAACATACAAAAATTGTACAATTAGTTATGCAGTACAATAATTAGTTACACAAAAAATTGTTTGTTAAAATATGATACGAACATTACATTATTTATTTAACTGTTTAATCTTTTTCAAAAATACGTTCAGATGATTGTTTTTATATTATAATATTTACGAAACATAAAAACAATTTATCATACAAAAATTATACAATTAGCAGACAAAAATTGTTTGTTAAAATATGATACGAACATTACATTATTTACTTAACTGTTTACTATTTATTCCTTTTAAAAATTAAGTTCTGATGAATATTTTTTTTTTATAAAACTTAAGAAACTTACAAAAACAATCTATCATACAAAAATTATACAATTAGCTATGCAATACATTAATTAGTTATACAATTAGTAATACAATTAGCACACAAAAATTATTTGTTCGAAAAATACGTTATTTATTAAACTATTAACTATTTAATCTTTTTAAAAAATACTTACAGATGAATATTTTTTTAAGTTATAATACATTTAATATCTAGGTTTCATTCATTTAGCCTAATTTTTCACGAAAATATGTTTTTTAGACCAATATTTATTAAATTTTGATTTCGACTAAGTCTAATGAAGAAATTAATCTATAAATTAAATATTTTTCCTAATCAGCATGCAATAATAAAGCATCTTATTCCGTCAGAACTGTATAACCCAGATTCAGTGCAATGCAGGAAAATGAAGCTTCATGTAAATGTACGAAAAGAAAATTTTTAGAACACACTATTTGTTTTTAGAATCATTTTTGCATTAAAAGAAAGATAGAGATACGTGTTTATTCATCTGTCAGGTAAAAGAAAAAGAAATAATTTTGTACAGGTATTAATATTTCGTATTCCTCACTTTCAGAAAACTTTTCATTTTTTTTGATTTTTAAGTGACTAAGATTCGCCACGTTGGTTTTATTCATTTTGATTTTTGTAACAGATGAGAAATTGAGTGTAAAACATGGATTCGGTTGTTGCAAGCTACAACTTGTAGATCAGTCTTAAACAACCTTCATGAAGACAGAGAGTAATTATTTATAAAAAAAAAAAAGAACTATTTATATAATTATAGATTTATAAATCTAAATGATAAATTCTTCCTAAGTTTCTTGAAATTCGTTTTGCCATGTTATCGGAATACTGCGTTAGAAAACTTTTGATTTAAATGTAATTTACAAAAGCGAACATAACAAATATTTCGGTTGCAAATGTTCAGGTTGTCTATTTAATGAGAAATAAATGTGTTCTTTTTAAAAAAAAAACTCCATTTTAGCAATAATATTTATATAACTGCACGATATTTTTTGTTCGAGAAACTTAGAGGGAGAGGTTATATAATAAATATACGCAGTAATTATTTAAATAAAATATAAAAAGAAAAATTCTTTCAATTTAACATAAAAGTTTTTATCAATGTCAATAATTACATATTTTTCAAATGCCACAGACATTAAAGATGCATTTAATTAAGATTTTGAACCTTGAAAAACAATTCTGTCTAATTATATTTCATTTAACCATGAAAGTTAAAATTAAAATATGCAAAATATTCAATTGCTAGATTTTTAATTTTTTTAAATTTTTGCAAAAATTTCTTGTAATTTTTAAAAGTTATTTTAATTTCTTGAAAAACTTCTGTCATTGCCAAAATTTTATTTTTCCATTTCAAAAGACATTGAAATAGATTTATTTTCATACTTAAATTAATATTATTTCATTGAAACCATGTTTGAAAATATTTAATAATTTATAATTATATAACATATAACATTTAATAACAATTTATTAAATTTAAAAACTAATTTTTTTACATTAAATAACAATTTATTATATTTGATAATTAATTTTTTTACATTTAATAACAGTTTATTACCTTTAAAAATTATTTTTTTTACATTTAATAAAAAATTTTTGTTTAATAATTAATTTTTACAACTAATAACAATTTTTTTTTTTAATAATTTATACTTAAATAACTTATAACATTTAATAAAATTTAGAATTAGAGACGAAAAATTATATTAAGATAAAAGTAAACTAATTTAAATTAAACAATAAGATCACGTATGAAAATAAATTTAATAATTTTAATAAATACTTGATACTTTAATAATAATTGATTAATAATTATTTAATAACAATTGATTAATAATTAATTAATAATAATTGATTTTTAATAATAATTGATACTGTGATTTGATTTAATAATTTTAATAATCTCGTGATTATTCTGCTATTAAAATAAAGCATAAATTCAACTTGTTAAATAGTTAAAATAAAGCTAACCAAGGTAAGCAAAACATTTTTGGAAATGTTTTCATTAATTCGATATTTATAGTTATGAATTGAGAATGCATTTCGGGAATTAACATTTGCATGCAATAAAGGAGTAACAGGAGATTATAGAGAACTTTTAAATAACTCTGTAAATAGAAATTTTTTTTTATTGATCCTCAATATTTTGCTTTTTAAGTAATAACTTTTTAAATTTTTATCAATGAAATCAATCAAGAGTGCATTAAGAAAGATGCCAAATTTCAATAAAAGTAATAATCCTTAAAATCAAAACTGTCGTATCCTGGTAACTATAGGTATATACAATAACAACAAAAAAAAATACTTTTGTGTATTTAAAATTGTGATTGAAAATAATACTCATAAAAATAAAACAAGCTTTTAATTTACAAATAAAATAAATGGTAATTAAAAAGATAAATAATAAGTTTCATTTGGTATTAACATCCTATCATTTACTTAATGTTTGGAAATAAAGAGCCAATTAAGGATGTTGTTTTGAAATAAAAATAATTGAAATTAAAGTATTCAAATTAAATTATAAAGTAGTTGTTTAAAGTCTTTAGTGACTGACAGTTGAAGTAAATTTAATGACTCGAGTAAGAATGAATATAATTCAACGTTAAATAAGAAATGTAGTCAACGGCATAGATAATTCTGTATGTCATGTAGGGTTTATATACATATATGTTATACAAACTCTGTACTATCTACGGACACATTCTTTTTATTTATTTCTGACAAATATTAATTAATTTTTCTTTTAACTGAGATGAATTTAATATGACTTGAATAAGAATAAATGGAATTCAACCTGAGATTAACAATACAGCCAACCTAATTTATTTCTGTATGCAATGTAGGGTTTATATACAAACTCTATACCATAAACCATAAACCCTACATTACATACGGAATCTTCTGCAAGTAATATAGGGTTTATATACAAACTCTATGATGTACTATTGATTCTTTTTATCTATTTCTGACAAATATGAATTGAATGCTTTTTAACTGAAATAAATTAGGGTAGGCTGTATTTTTTATTTTCAGGTTGAATTCCATTTGAACGAAATTCCATTTAAACGAAATGAATTTAATATGACTTGAATAAGGATAATTGAAATTCAACTTGAAATAAACAAGTAATATAAAAAAAAAATTTTTAAGTCAATTCCTACTTTTTTTCACTCTATTGCAGAAAAGTCATTTACAGATAAGGTTTAAATTTTTTTTTTCTCTTACATCTGGCACCATCTATTATTAGATACATGAAATTTAAATCTAAAAAGAAACTAAAATTAATGAATGAATTAATATTTGAAAAAACCTGTATTAACGTCAAGTGTCATCCACTGCAAGTTCAAAAAAATGTATTTGAACTCGAGTGGAAGAATGAAAAGTATTTTATGAACGATTGAAAATTTGAACAAGATATATATATAGGGAGAGTGTGAACTAATAGAAGGAATCGAAAAAAAAAAAAAAAAAAAATGCAGTCAACGGCATAGAAAATTCTGTATGTCATGTAGGGTTTGCATACATATATATGTTATACAAACTCTACGAGAGATTATTTTTATTTATTTCTTGCAAATATTAATTGAATTCTTTTAAATTGAAATGAATTTAATATGACTTGAATAAGAATACATATAATTCAACCTCAAATAAAAAATGCAGTCAACGGCATAGATAATTCTGTATGTCGTGTAGTTATATAAATATAAATGTTATATGTTATATAAATTGTACACTATCTATTATTGATATATTGACAATCTGTTAGAATGAGGTGGTCATCTCATGAGAATGGAAAGTGATAGAGCCGCTTTGAAGGTTTTTCAATGTAACCCCTTTTGGACAGCGACCCAGGGGGAAGACCGAAAAAGAGATGGGCCGACTGCTTAGATTCTGACTTTAATGTTATTAAGATAAAAAACTGGAGGTCCAAACCAAGGCCCACAACGGACTGTCGAGCCAGTTATGATGATGATCTACTATTTATTCTTTTTATTTATTTCTAACAAAAATTAATTGATTTCTTTTTAACTGAAAGGAATTTAATATGACTTGAATAAGGAGACATATAATTCAACCTGAAATAATAAATACAGTCAACGGCATAGAAAATTCTGTATATCATGTAGGCTTTTATTGGTTATACAAACTCTATACTATCTATCTACGAGAGATTCTTTTTTATTTATTTTTTCTGACAAATATTATTTGAGTTCTTTTTAACCAAAATGAATTTAATATGACTTGAATAAGGATAATTGGAATTCAACTTGAAATAAACAAGTAATAAAAAAAAAAAAAACTTTTAAGTCAATTCCTACTTTTTTTTTCACTCTATTGCAGAAAAGTCTTTTGCAAATAAAGTTGAAATTTTCCTCTTACATCTGGCGCCATCTACTATTAGATACATGCAACTTAAATCTCAAAAGTTAATTAAATTTAATGAATGAATTAATATTTGAAAAAACTGTATTAACATCAGTGTCATCCACTACAAGTTCAAAAAAATGTATTTGAACTCAAGTGGATGAATGAAAAGATGTTTCATGAACGATTAAAAATTCGAACAAGATATATATAGGGAGACTGTGAACTAATTATAGGAATTGAAAAATACACTTAACATTACATTATACATAGAAAATTCTGTATGTCATGTAGGGCTTTTATACATATATGTTATACAAACTCTATACTATCTACGAGTGATTATTTAAATATATTTTTGACAAATATTAATTGAATTCTTTTTAACTGAGATGAATTCATCAAAAACATATTTCGAAATTTGGAAAGCACGGCGTCGAGGTCGAGCGATACGAAAAGCGGCGTGGGCCATCGACGTAGGCCATTTTTCCTCCATCCCCGCTAAGGTATCTCTTTACCAAGATATTCCGAAGGCCGTTTGTATAAAATATTCAAAGTATTCGGTGGCTGTAATTCTTGAGGGTGATCACTGACGCTGGGGAAAACAAAAGGCTTTTATTTATTCCCAAGTTGTAAATAAAAAAGAAAAACTTGGAAAAGGAGTATACGTATCTATCTCTCGCAAAAATGAAAAAAATAAATAAATAAATAAAAAGAGCGAAAGAGAGTGGAGGGAGGGGGGAGGGTGGAGGGAACAAAAAATAGAATAATTTGGCCATGTTATCCGATGAGATAGAATCGTGAATACAAAAGATGATTTTAAAATGTCTCTATATATCGCTCATTTTCTCCGGGCTGTTATTTTTTACTTCGAATGGCAAAACGCGCGTTCCCCTTTTACAATTGGCAGTCTAAAGAGCGGGTTGTAAAATGATTTTATCTGCGATATATCAAGTCGGAGTCAGGTGAAATAAATGCGATAAATGTGGAAGGCAGCGCGGGGGGCATTTTTATTTATCCTCGCCATTAAACTACCCCACCAATGGCTGCAGCCGTTCGCATTTCCGCGCGGTTTCGCTAAAGACCTGCAATGAAAAGAATGCGGGGTTAAACAGATTACACGCTCAGAAGCACTGGCTGCCTGTTCTTAATTTATAAGCCTGCCTGCCTGCGCCTACAATTAGCATGCCCGGCTTTTACACTCGCCAACTCTTGAGCGAAAAAAAAGGGCCTTACCTTAAAATGCCTACCTTTAGTTTAAATACTTTGAACTTTAATAAGCATTTAAGAGGAGACACTACCACGAAATACAATAGTTTCATCTTGTTTAAATGCCTGAATTTAGTATTTTATTCAGGTTATATTCGAAGAAACCATGAGGCTAATAAGTTAGTATTAAAACTGAATATTTTTTTCAGATTTTTGCTGAAAAATTCTTCGATTTTTATTTTAACAAAAAACATCATGAAATTCAAAAGTTTCATGTTGCTTAAATGTCTGAATTTCTTCAAAATAATAAATAGTATTTAAATGATATTCAGAGAAACCATGAGCTAAATACGTTAATATAAAAACTGAATATTTTTCTTCAGTCTTTTTTTCAAAAAATTCAAAATTCTTTCAATTTCATTTAATACTTTAATAGAAAATATCATGAAATTATAACGTTTCATGTTGTTTAAAGTCTGAATTTACTTTGAAGTATTAAATAGTATTCGCGTGTTATTTGGAGAAATTATGAGCTAAATACATTAATATTCAAATTGAATATTTTCTTCAGTCTTATTTGAAAAATTCAAAATTCTTAGATTTCATTTTAGTACTTTAATAGAAAACATTATGAAATTCAAAAGTTTCATGTTGTTTAAAAGGTCTGAATTTGCTTTTAAAAATAGTATTCACGCGATATTCGTATTATCAGCAGCTAAATAAATTAGAATTAAAACTTAATCTTTTTTTTTATATATAGTTAAGCGTTATAAGGTAACCTTCAACTAAGTTAATATTCAAAGTGAATAATTTCTTCGGTCTTTTGAAAAAATTTCGATTTAATTTTAATACTTTAATTATAGAAAACGTTTAAACGAAGAAAACAACATGAAATTCAAAAGTTTCATATTGTTTAAATGCCTGGTACTTCAAAATAATAAATAGTATTCAGGTGATATTCGGAGAAACCATGAGCTAAAATGCGTTAATATTAAAACTGAATATTTTCTTCAGTTTTTCTGAAAGAGAATTCTTCGATTTCATTTTAATACTTTAATAAAAACATCATGAAATTCAAAAGTTTCACGTTGTTTAAATGCCTGAATTTACTTTAAAACAATAAAAGTATTTGGGTGATATTCGGAGAAACCATGAGCTAAATATGTTATTATTAAAATGGAGCATTTCCTTCCCGATCTTTTTCGAAAAATTCTTCGATGTAATTTTAATACTTTTAATTCTAGAAAACATTTAAAAGAAGAAAAATTCTTCTTAAAACATTAAGAAGATTTGGAAAGAGCATTGTAAAGAGAAAAAACATTCAAATAAGATTTTATTTTAGAAGAATATTTAAAATATTTAAAAAACAACATAAAAGAACATTTCAAACATTTTTAGAAGAAACTTTTATAAAGTACATTTAAAACATTTTTTTTAGAAGAAACTTTTATAAAAGAACATTTAAAACTTTTTTGAATTTTATGATGTTTGTCATAAAATTCAAAAGTCTCATGTTATCTGAAATATTTTGACTTATCTTAAAATATTAGAAGGGTATATTCATAAAATTTAATCTTCTTCGATAACTTTAAAATAATGAAATAACTAACTGATGAGCTCACTTGTCTCAAATTATCGTAATTTAACTTTTGGGTAAAAATGTCATTATAAATAATGGTGCACTTTGATTTGCGATCTATTTTGAAAAATTGGCCCTTCGTTTCCTAATTAAATCGAAGAACTTTGCGGAATATCGTGATACTCCTGTATTTTAAAGTATAAAATGAAGTTGATAATTTGATACGATTTATCTTGAATTTAAAAACTCATGGTGTTAATTACTCTTACATAGCTTCATTCATAAGAGTTATTCACTGCCAGGTGAATAGACTAATAAAATGGAATCTTTTCTTTTTAGTCTCTCATGAGATTTCTTCGATTTAATTTTTAAAACTTTTGATTTAATCTGCATTTAAACGACATAAACATAAAATTCAAAAGTTTCAAGTTTGATTTATCTTAAAAGAATAGTAGGGCGTATTCTTAAAATTTAGCATTCTTCATAATAAATTTAATATAATCAAATAACAAATTTATAAGCTTGTTTCAAATTTCCGTGCATTAAATTATTAAACATATTTTTTGTGAAATAGAGTTTATTATTAAAAAGGTCCACTTTGGTCTAGTCTTTTCTTTGGGATCTAATTTAAAAACACGTCCTCCATTTAATGATTAATCAAAAGAATTTTCGGAATATCATGAGTTAAAATACAGATGAATGGAATCGAGAATTTCATGCGATAAATCTTGAATTTAAAAACTCGTGGAGTTAATTACTCTTACGTAACTTCGCGAATAAGTGTTATTCGTAGAAACCTTCAGTTCAATAAATTAACAATTAGAACTATGCGAGCCTTTCTCACAATAAGTTTGGAGAAAACCCCTATAATAAAGCAGATTTTTCACCTGCAATTATATTTGAATTTTAACATGATCACATGCAAATGTAATAATACCATTTAAATGTATTTGAAAAAAAATAGAAGCTTAGCAGAAATTATTTCTAAAAATAAATAAATAAAAACATTATTCGCATCAAAATCTAACAACTTTAAGATTTAATTAATACTCAACTAACAAAATATTTGCTTTTAAATCCTAAGATTTATCTACATTAAAATGCATCATACTGAAAACTGCTTTGTATTCTTTTAAAACAACAATTTCTAACTTGCAAAGTAAACAAGTAAAAAAAAAATAATGTTTATTGTTAATTAAAATGATTATTTCAGTGCATTTAGACTAATGGTACATCGAATCGTTTAATGAATGTAACCATAGTAAAAGTAAACAAACAACAAAACCAATAAATATTTGTAAAAAAATAAATTTTGTTTACAGCAATAACGTTGTTTATTTTTAGTATAAAAAATATTTAAAAAAAAATCACTAAACTTGTATTCAGTATGTATGTATACCTATGCATGCATACCTGTATTCAGTATGTTATACCTATGTATGTGTACCTATATTCAGTTTGTATGTATAGCTATATTTAGTATGTATGTATGTATACCTATGAATGTATTTATATTTATATTCAGTGTGTATGTATACCTATATTCAGTACGTATGTATAGCTATATTTAAAGTATGTATGTATAACTATATTCCATATGTATGCATAACTATGAATGTATTTATATTTATATTCAGTATGTATGCATTGAACTAATTGAAAATGATTATTTCAGTGCATTTAGACTAATGGTACATCGAATCGTTTAATGAATGTAACCATCGTAAAATAAACAAACAACAAAACCAATAAATATTTGCACCGAATGAAATAAATTTGATTACAGCAATAACATTGTTGTTTATTTTAATATAAAAAAAACCTCACCAAAATAAATTTTTTTCTTTTATTTAATTAATTTACTTTTAAATCTATGCAAAATTATTTTTTAATTCAGACGTTAACCGTCTAAATCTTTATGAATGGCAGACACCGTGTGAGTCATTAAAAAAAAAAAAGTTTAAAAACGTATTTTACAAATAAAACTGTTCTTTTAAAATTTTTAAAGTATTTACTTTAAAAAATTTTTTTTTTTTTTGTTTTAAAAAAAAATTGGAAATATTGAACTTGGAACACAAAAGAAAAGCAATCAAAATTGCAGCTACAAAACTGAGCATCCAACTTAATAGAGAAACATACGTTTTCTATTCTGCACTTACTAAATATTAATTAAAATTCTAACATCAACTTTTGTCAGTGCTCTGCAAACAAAATCTATAGACTTTTTTTTTTTCTTTCTTTTTCTTTTTATTTTTCCCCCGCGCACCTGAAAATAAACGGAAGCTACAAGTCAACGATGTTTGAACTCCAACGAGAAGAGGGACCCTTCCCATAGTGATTTCAAACTAAAGTATTTTTATAAGAGAAAATATCTTATCAATCATTAATGTTAAAATATATTTATTAAATTCATACTATTAGCTCACACTCTCCCTCTATATATCCTGTTCACATTTTCAATTGTTCATAAAACACTTTTCATTGATCCACTCCAGTTCAAATACATTTTTGAATCTTGTAGTGGATGACACTGGATGTTAATGCAGTTTTTCAAATATTAACTCATTCATTAAATTTAATTCATTCATTTTTAGTTTTTAATTAATTTGCATGTATTTTGATTTAAATTGCATGTACCAATAGAGGGCGCCAGACGTAAGAGGAAAATTTCAACTTTTATTTATAAAGGTATTTCTGCAATGTACTGAAAAAAAGTAGGAATTGACTTAAAAAAATGTTTTTTTACATGACTTGTGTATGGATCAACTGATTGAAGGGCAACACAATTCAGTCATATGACTTATTTTTATTGTTCTCCATTCACAATCGTTCAGACTTACTACTGTGCCCAAAAAGTAAGACCAATTTTTTTTTTTTTCCTTTCAAAAAATCTTTATTTATTCTTCCACATTTATTTCATCGCCTTCAAAGGAATCCCCTCCGGACACAATGCACTTTTGGCAACTTTTTTTTTTTCAATCCTCAGTGCTTGCTAAAAAAGACATCGGCAGGGATGGCCTTCAAAGCGCGCGACGATTCACGTTCAATCTCCTCAATAGACTCAAAATGGTGTCCCTGGAGTGGTCTTTTGAGTTTAGGAATAGCCAAGTAGCACGATGCTAAATCAGGTGAATAGGGTGGTTTTGGAACGATATGCGTTTAATTTTGGGCGAAAAAGTCACGACGTATCAATGCAGTGTGGGTTGGCGCATTCAGTGTTTTCGGTACCAAGTGAGATTTGATGCGTTTGAGACCCAAAATGGAATGGACTGATTCTTTTGAAATTCCAACATTACCAGCAAGGCAAGCTAATTGTAAATCGACGGTTTGCAAGCACCCAATCTTTAATATTTTGGATGTGAGCTTCGTCGGTTGAAGTTGGTGGTTGACCCGAGGGCTCTTCGTCTTCAACTGTTTTCACCACTTATAAACATTTTTTTCCGATATTCCTGCTCACCGAATGCCTTCTGTAACATTCTATACGTTTCTGCAAACAAAATTGAACGCAAGTTCTTGCTCAATTAATTGAGACATTTCAAAAATCGCCAGAATCAGTTTTGGTATCTCACAAAGCCAAGCGTCACTCAAACACCAATGAATATTTTGACGTAAAATTTCTCACAGATGTGAAGGACAGTGCCAACAACCTAAAAAAAAAAATTAAAATGCCCACATGTCCGGGAAATTTAAATTACCTTACTTACTTACTTTTTGGGCAAAGTAGTAGATTTCAAACAAAAATATTTTTCTTTATAATTTTCATAAGAGAAAATTCTTATCAATTATGAATGTTAAAATATATTTATGTGCGGATCAACTGGTTGAAGCCTCACACAATTCAGTCACATGACTTAGTTTTAATGTTCTTCAATCGTTCTGACTATCTTGAAGACTGACCTTCACAAATATTGTTTATAATGGTTCGTAATTGGAATTATATGAAGAAAAAAAAAAAAATGAAAAAATAATGGAAACATTAAGATTGTTGAAAGTAAATTATAGGGGAGAAAATGCTTTTATTGTTTTCGGTTTGGGTTTTTATCTTTCTGGGAGTTAATTGAAATATATTAGTTGTACGATTGATAAAAGCAGATTAGATGAAAAATAGTGAAAGTTAATTATAACTAGATGCTATCGTTGCAAAAAAAAAAAAAAAAAAAAAAAAAAAAAAAAAAAAAAGCTCTGTGCAGGTTGGCCAACCAGATTGTAACTGGATGTGGTTGGGTTCAGATACTTGAGGCATAGGTTGGACAACTCACAGCTTTATTGACACGTACATACAATTAGAGACATACACTATTTAACACATTTGGAGACTCGTTTAAGACATTTAGAGATTCGTTTAAGGACACCACTTCTAAGCCGAAACCGGGATATGCGCAGGGTGCGCGAAATATACTTCCTCTCGGGGTGAAAGATTACATACCAACTAAACATTTCTCTTCAGGCGATGTGCTTCCTGTTGGGTGAGAGTCTCGAGGCCGACTGACCATTTCTTCCGACCGTCATTGAACGCTCTTGCTAGTGTGTAGGAGGAAGCATGATTACAGCTACTGTATAAGTTAACTAAAAAACTTACTAACTCCCCGGCACTTTAATCCATGGTGGGTCAGGTCTGTCTGCCTACTGGCAGATTTCGAGACAGGAGATGTTTTCTTTTTTATGGGGTAGGGTTGTCAGGCATATGCGCAATAGTCCCATTAGAGAGGGACCTACTGTTTAAAGTGGATACCGTACCACTACAAACAGCCATGGCATCGCCGGGACTCAAATCCGAAACCTGGAATATCCAGCGCCGGTCAATCGGCCTGCATAAATAAGACGATATTTAAAAATGTTATATTAATTTAGACAGATGTGTAAATAATTTTTTTACTTTTATTTTCCGATATAACACAAATTATTCTGTTTTTCTTTGTAATACATATATATATATATATATATATATATATATATATATATATATATGTAGGAAAATAAACAGAAAAAAAAAAAGTATTTACAAATCTGTTGAAGTTAACACTATATATATATATATATATATATATATATATATATATATATATATATATATATATAAATTAAAGACATATGATGTCATAGTTCAGACTATTTAATTAATAAGTCTTATCATTAATATAACTTTATTTACTATATTAATAATAAGAATTATTAATTATTAATAATTCTTCTTAAATAAAAGTAATGTCTTACTGAAAGAAGAATTACCAAATTACTTTCTCTGAAAAGATTGATAAGAAACGCGTAAAAAAATTTAAATAAAATGTTTCGATAAATTAAAAAAAAAAAAAAAGAAGAAAAATATTTATTTTCATGAAATAGGAATATTGAAGAAATTGAATAAATCTAGTTCAAATATAAAGCCACAAAAGACGAATAAAAACTTCATAGAAAACTAACAATGAGTGATTTGACAGTTGTTCAATCGTTGAAATATAAAGAAAAAAAAAATTTAGCGACTACAAATAATTTTTCAGAGAACAAAACATTTGTATTTTGTCAATATTTGTACTTTTGAAATGTTGACAGTTGAGTTTTTATCAATATTTTGCCATAAGCCTGATTTGATAGTGAAAGTTCATTTTCTGATGAATTTGAACATTATTTTGAAAATGTCAATTGGACAATGTCAGCTAAAAATATATAAATAATAGAACCGATAAAATTCACTTAAACGGTTAGATTTTATAGACCGAAATTTTTAAAACCGTTTCAAATAAGAAATTAAATTGCAAAAACTTCGTTGGTTTCGTTGTGATGCACCCTGGGTAACGTTGAATTTATTACTTAATTGCCCTTCTAATGGTGAATGGTTAGATTGGTATTCGAAAACAAAAAATTTATGAAATATATATAAAGACAGTAGACATTTTTGAAATCAACATAGAAGAGAACTGGACTAAAATAATTACATTTTACATTTAATTTTTAAAAATCTGTTGAAAATAGTTCAAAATAACAAAAATCCGTACGCCAGAAAATTTTTCATTAGGCTTTAGAAGGTAGGGAGAAAGATGAGACCACTCTAAATGACCCTATGAATATTCGTTCAAAAGTGCGGTGGGGTGATCAGGGTACAATGCAGCAGACCCATTTGGGTGATCAGGGTACAATGCAGCAACATTGGGCAACGCTGAATCTGCTACACATGTGGCTGCTCTAGTGGCCAATAATGTCAGTTCAAAGTGTACAATATTCAAATGCAACAATATTAGGACGAGCAAAATAATAATTAAAAAACCGTGGAAATTTATAATCATTTTAAATCAAAATTTATCATCTTCATCAGTGGCGCAACAGCCCCATGGTGGGCCAAGGCCGTCTGCTTGATGGCAGATTTCTAGACAGAAGATGTTTTCTTTTAACGGGATAGGCTTATCAGCACTACGCCCAACGCTCTACAGCCACATTAAACAGAGATTTACAGTTTAAAATGGATTCGAACCCCTACAAACATCCCTCGCACCGCCAGGACTCGGACCCGAAACCTATGGTGCCGAGCGCCAGAGTGCTAGCCACTCAGACATCAGGCCTCGAAAAATGTATACTCCGTAAGAAATGCAAATAACAGTATCTACCGAAGGATTACAATCGCTTTAAATAAAGACCCACAATGGAGACATTTCGCAATCGCAATGAGTGGACGTCCCCCAAGACGCCGGCTACAATAATCGCCAGACACCCCCATCTTCTAACAAGGAAAGAAAGCTGCGAGGGAGGGAAGACAGTACAAACGAGTAAACAGAGGGGGTGCCGCGGCCCCACCAAGCGGTAACCATAGCGACAGCTGTCAAATTAACAATGTTTTCAAAGTATATTGCCACTGAAACAAGCTTTAAGCTTCACTCACCGGTCCCCCTCCCCCATCCCCGATCGTAAATATGAAATACATTAGCTTCATGTTAACGACGCTTCATTTCATTCTCTTTTCCAAACTGGACGCCACGTGATCTAGAGACAAAAACAAAATGGCCGCCTCCCCCTTCTACTATATCGGTCACGGCATAACACACTTATTATTATATGTCTTCCTACTTTTTAATAAAAGATATCATTACTGTTATCTCATCTTTCTTTTTTTTTTTTTCTTTTTCTACCAATTTCGCCCAGAGCCCCCGACGCACACATTGTGGGAGTTTGTTAATTTTTGTTTTAAAGAAATTTATGGTATGTCTTTTCACCGTTATATTTTTGTGGGGAGGACCTAAAATATGTTTTAAGTCGAGCATCTGTGTAGATCGCTCTCATTTGCATATTATTCTTCCCACAGAAATGGGAACCCCCGCTGCCTGTTTCGCTACGTCATTAGATAAAAGTTATTTAAATTAAGATTTTATGCACCCGTTTTCATAGCTTGCGCTTTTTTTTTTTTTTTTTCATTTTCATTTTAGTTTTTAATAATTCCAGTTTTAGCAAAAGAGATTTTATGTACAGATCGTAACTAATATATTTTTTAATAAAATCTTGTAGCAGAAAATTAATTTCTTCTTCTTCTTCTTTTTAATACCAGTTCAGTTTTGTTCGTACGCTACTTATATAAGAGAAATGAACAGGAGAATGAACCTTAAAAAGAGATTCTTCAAAATTCGTATTTGCATCAAATATTATAAAATGATATAAAAGAAATGAACAGAATCTCTTCTTAAGGTTCATTCTCCTGTACATTTCATTTATAATATTTTATAAGAATCTTTTTTTAAGGTAAAATTCTGTTCATTTTATTCAAAATTCATATTTATATCAAATATTGTAGAATGATTTAAATGTTTAGCTAAAGATCTAAATCAAACAAAAATGAGTGTTAAAATAAACAGCGTCAGTATAATTAATACGAAATCAGATACCGGTTTTTCTCAGTCATGCTGGTATGTGTTGACTCATTAACCTATTGGCTATTGAATTATTTAATAATGGCAGCTTTACTGCCTCAGCTCAACGTTGCTTCTTTTTTCTGACGACAATTTAAAATGAACTCTGTGGTGATATGCCTCTCATGTAAGTTAGACGCGTTTTTATTTAAGATTCTAATTATTCTAATTTCCAGGCTGAATCTTCAGGAAAGACTTTTGAAGAAGGAAGTTTGAAGAATCTTCGGGAAGAACATATATATATATATATATATATATATATTATATATAATGCTTTATTTTAATGAGCCTTCCCTGAAGACAAAATCATGGCTGTGCTCTTTGTATTCATTTATGCGCGACTTTATATCCATTTTCTTTCAGTTTTAATATTGCGTAGTGTGTTTTTACATCTTGTGTAATTTTTTATATATCTGTATATATATATATATATATATATATATATATATATGCTATGCTTGAGGGCCAGAGTGCATTCATCCCAGATAATAATTTTACATTTTTGCCAAACTTTAGCCATGCCGGAAATCTTTATTTCCGTCTGGATTTTTGTGAACGTTCAATGTCAACTTGAGAGCTGAATGTGCAATCCGTTCACCATCAAGCAAAGTCGCTGCAATGTCTGATGAAGCAACTGCCAACGCGATATGATTTTGTAATCTATTGTTTTTGGCATTCACTTTTTAAAAAAGAATATCTTAATAGAATTTCACACATTTTAGGTAGAAAATTGCTTACATTTACCCAACATTTACATTGAATTTAATCCAAACTTAATTTAACCAAAGATTTCAAATGACTTTACCATCGTTAAAAATTTTCTGGTAATTTGTTAAAAACATGAGAAACTAATAATGCA
Organism: Caerostris extrusa; assembly: GCA_021605095.1. Taxonomy (NCBI): domain Eukaryota; kingdom Metazoa; phylum Arthropoda; class Arachnida; order Araneae; family Araneidae; genus Caerostris; species Caerostris extrusa. The sequence continues at coordinate 50,373 of BPLR01005418.1, read as the reverse complement.
TCACAAACTTTCCACACAATATTGAGATTCACATTTTTACAAATGAACACCCTACTATAAGTGATTTTGTTATAAAGCTTTAATTATCAAGTAACATCTCTCAAAAATTTTCCATGCTTTTAGTTTTAGGATGGTTAATATTCAACATGTCGCCCCCCTCGCCGGTGACAGTTTGGAGAACAACTTCGCAACCGCAATGGTATCATGTAATTAATAACAGAAATGCTGCCAGAACCGAAAACAAAACCCACTGTTTTCTCACGAGTTTTCCAGAAAAGTCGAACATCCTTTTAATTGCTCCGTAAACCCCCTCCACTCCAGAGACCTCATCGTCGGAAGGTCACTTAGGTGCTGTCAGTCGCATTGTCCACGAGGGGCCGAAAACCTCTCGTGCTCGGGCTGTTAAAACACTCGAACGCGAGAATGGAAAATTCTCCAATTTGTGCCTCCCCCAAAACAGTGACCGAAGGCTCTCTAAAATAATCACTTCCTGAAATCTCTAAATCAAGCGAGGGTGGACTTTCCAATACAACAATTCCTCTCCACCGACGACCCCCTTCAAGCGCATCTTTGTATATTTCCTCTTTCCATTGCCAAATTTTCCAAAATTGCACAGAAGCACCCGCCACGCTAATAGGTCCCAAATACAAGAGAAACAATTCAGGTTTGGTGTGTTAGGGGCGGGGAGGGGGATGGAAAAGCTCGTTTCTCTCTCGCTGGACTTAATTGTTAGTCCCACGAACGTTTGGGGGGGGGATGTGAAGGTGAAGAAGGACTTTCACGTGACAGTCCGTGCCCTCCCCTGCCCCCATCTCCTTTTAGACGGTACTTGAACAACAAGCCAATTCCTCTTCATAAAGCGAAACGACAATAGGGAAGTTTTGGTGAGGCAAAATTACGTTTCAAATTACGTTCCCATATTTTCCGATAGTCTGGTTTCTAAATCCTTGTAGGAAAATGCGTTTACATTATTAGGACGAGGGGGAGGGATGTGGGGGTGTGTATGACATTGTGTTTCATTGTCTTACTACCCCCTCCTCACCACCACCCACCTTTTCGAATATTCGTTTGGATTTATCGAAAAGTTAGAAAATTTGTCTTCGAAGATTGAAGTCTTGTTTGGAATCTGACCGTTAAATTGTAATGAAAGTGAACAGCTCCGGGGATGTTTCGGATTCGGGGAAAATTTTCATTTCGAGCCCCCTTTTCTGCGGAAGGAGTTTTGGATTTCAAAGCCAACTCGTGACAACTTTTATTGCTGTGAAAGCGCCGGAAAATAATTGAATGATGATTGGAATTGAGTTGGGCACTGGCTCTCAACATATTTCACTGTTTATAGTGTTCCACCAACATTAATTAACATTTGCCACTTAAGACTGAAGGGCTTAAAGGGACTGGCAATATATATTCAGTAGTTTCTTTTTCAATTATCCTGATGCTGTCTTCACATGCTTTCAGTTTGATCTAAGGTCACTAGAATGACCCTAGGTGATATGTTAAAGGACTTGCACATCACTCATTCCACATTGTTATAGCAACACACATTCCGTTAATTTATTTATTTATTTTTTTACCTCCGTATCCTGGGATATGTACCCCCCCCAAAAAAAAGCAGTTAAAAAGAGGGAAATAAAAATAACATTAAAAAATTTTAATGAAATGTTTTTCCAAATATGGAAATACTCGTACACAAATACATAAAATAGATAAGAAAAACATTATATTATATTATAGTATTAGAATAAGCATAAATGAAACGAAAGGAATATAATACAAAAAGAATAGGCGATAAATATAAATGATATGAAAATGAGGCATGGTATGATATACAAATGTTACAACAGCATTTAATCCTTAAACGAAAAGGTAGACAATACAAAAATTATAATAGGCAATGATTATAGGCATTTTAAAGAAGAAAATGAATCCCGCCCTGAATATTAACTGGATTTCACTGTGCAAATAAATACCTCCACACTCAATATAACGGGCCACCCATTATATCTCTTTAAACGATCAAACGTTAAAATTTAACAAATGAAATAGACGAAAACCAAATTTATAAGTATAAAGTTATAAGTATCTCGCGTTCGTAGCCTATCTTCAAGCTACACGTGCCCCCTGGGTAGTGCTCAATGAGTAACAGCAGTGTATCCGTTGCTTATGGCATAAAGATTAACAGTCTCTGTATTGCCAGCTGCATTGGAACAACAACAAAGTTCCAATGCAGCAATGCAAAACATTATACACATAATGTTTTATAAATTATAAATAAAATTTTTAATCATTATTCCTTTAAATTAATTTTGATAAATTTTTCAACATATTGAACAGAGATCATAATAAAAATTTTCGATATTGTTTGAAATAAGTACTAGTATTTAAAAATATATTTATGAAAAATTTTTAAGAGCATACTACTACGGAAAAATGTAACACTTACATTATTAAATAAAACAAAAGAAATATATAAACACATTATTTATTTATTATTTATTTTATTTATTTATTTATTTTTATTATTTTTTTTTTTTTTTGTATATTTTTAAACGTTCATGTGCAGATTTTTTAGCAAATTTTGTGCAATGATAGATCTTTAAATAATTAAAAAAATAGATATTAACGAAAAATGAATTAAAACATATTTAAAAAGCATTCTTTATTATTAAATTAAACACAAAGCTGATAAGAAATGGGGTGTGTTTGAAAAATACATTTTTTAATAGTAATTTTCTTAGATGAGAAAATTCTGCATTTGGGAAGAGTTCAGTGTATTTTTGTAATATAAAAATAAGATGATTTCTATGGAAAAATAAAACTAAACCATTTCTTAAATAGAAATCACGAGTGGAAGGTTTTCTGAGAATTTCTTCCCCATTAATAATATTTTCAAAAAGAGTTCGACTCATTCTCATTATTTATTGAGGAAACTATTTATTTCAATAACGAATTTATCATAATTTCACGAAGAAATTTCAGTTGAAAAACATATCTGGCAGCTTAAACGAATGACGTGCATATTAAACATATGATTTCAGGACAGAAAAGAAGAGCTGATATTCTAAATAATAAATATTGAAAAGCTTTCATCTCTTTTTTTCAATTCCTTCTATTAGCTCACACTCTCCCTATATATATCTTGTTCAAATTTTCAATCCTCCTTAAAATACTTTTGATTCATCCACTCGAGTTCAAATACATTCTTTTTATTAAACTTGTAGTGGAGGACACTGGATGTTAATACAGTTTTTTTCAAATATTAATTCATTCATCAAATTTAATGAATTCTTTTTAGGTTTTTTTTTAGATTTAAGTTGCATATATCTACCCATAGATGGCGCCCGATAAACTTAAAAAATGAATAAAAATTATTTATAAAGGACTTTCTGCAATATAGTGTGAAAAAAATCGGAATTGACTTAAAAAAAAAAAAAAAAAAAATTATATTACTTGTTTACTTGGTGATTTTCTCTCTTTCTCTAAGAAACACTTTGCTCTTAACAGAATATAGCACATATTAAGACAGCCGATGCATTTCTGATACTTTATCAAGAAGAAGTATCCCACATTTGTGGAACGTACGAACAAAATCAGACAGATTAACAACGGTAAATCAAATTACCAAATCGTGCATTAGCCTGTCATTTTTAAATAGTGTAGTTAAGCAAAAAACGTAGCTTTTCTCAAAAACAGTCACAGTTCATATTTTACTGACTCGTGTCGAAGAAGCAACTACTGTGCAGGAGAACTGAAGTCCGGATCAGCTGGCGGTGATCGTTGCAGTCATTGCTCTCAGGAAAGAGGTTTGGTTTGTCACTCACCGGTCACTTTTGTGCACACTTTAGACTAACTAGGCCGGGACCTACAATTTAACGTGGATTCTGAACCATCAACAAGCATCCATGCCATCGACAGGATTCGAACCTGAAGCCTATGGTACCAAAGGTCAGAGCGCTAGCCAATTGGCCATCAGACCGCCGCAGGAAAGAGAAGATTCGAAAATGGTTAAAACAACGGCTAGATTACTTGATGGAAGTTTTCCCAGTTTTACCCCATACGATACGCAAATGTAGGCTTTCAGAAGGCAATGCCTATCTGTTTGTGAGATGTTTGGAGAATACATAATGGAATATGAGGCCTACCGATGTACATAAAAATAAGTTCATATCGTGGCCTAGTGGTAACGTACGTAGTTAGCGTGCAAGAAGACTGATTTACTGGCAGTGTCCGTTACAGTCACTAAGGCATCGCTGTGGTCACTGCTTGCAGAAACGAGGAGACTCGATGGTCAGAGTGAAAATGTGTGTCAAATATTGATAGTCAAGAAGCTGGTAGGAGTTTTCTGTGTTTTGGCAAATACAACAACATGCAAATGCGGGCAATTACCCCTAAACGGCTTCTACGCCCGTCGGTCGGCGTACAACATCGAACTATATGAAGCTCGTCGATGTTTCTTTCCTCATCCTTTCACCTTTCAAGCTCATTCCCACCTTTTTAACTGGTAGGAGGCTGCACAGCCCTAGGCATAGGGGGTGGGGTTGGAGAAAAGGGAGAAATGCAAGGCAATTATCCCTAAAAAGTCCTCCTGGAAGGCACTATCCTCATCCATCACCCGTCGGTGGACTATTCGTGATATGCAAGATGACCCACCGATGTTCTTCCTTTCTAATGGGTAGGAGGTTGCACAGCTCTGGGTACAGGGGTGAGATGGGTGAAAAGAAGTTGTATTCAAGATGGCCCACCGATGTTCCACCTTTCTAATTGGTAGGAGGTTGCACAGCTCTGGGTACAGGAGTGAAAAGAAATATTAATGAGGCCCACCGATGTTACACCCTCAACTTCCTAACTTGTAGGGATCTAGATACAGGGTATGGGGGTATACATAATGAAACATCAAGGTTGCTGAGATTTAAAAAAAAAAGAAATCTTATTCTATTATTGCAACGGATAAAGCACCAGTTTTTGCGAGTTTAAACTAATTTAAAAATAATGGCATTTAGGGAGTTTCTTCGAACAATCCCCCTCATTTTCCCCACGTCTTTGTTCAGCATTTCAAGTCGCTCCAGCACTCTCTTTTACTATAATTCAGCTCCGTCAAGGTGCAATTCAAATCAGCGTCATTTCACATTATCATCTGCAGATAATTATAACGCGCCTTCTTTATGAGCACGGCAAATAAAGATAAATTTTATCGAGAACTCGGCCGTCTTACAACTTGATGTTCCAACAATGGGCAACAGGAGGGGAGATCATAGACACCCCTTTCACAGGCCCCAAATGAAGTTAGGAAAAATAATTCAGGTAAAGAGAGACGCGAATGCATTGAAATTTCTCTCTTTGCCAACAAATACTTTATGACTGGGCTTGAGGAAACCCAAAACCAATTAAAGTAGCACAGAAGAAAATCTTCTCCAACACCAGGTGTCACTCTCGCCGGCAGTATTCTGCAAATATTAAAAATACTTAATTGAGTTAGAAAGGGAACTCGGGTGTGTTCTTCCTGCGAAATAGTTATTTCAATGGCGCCAAATTAACAAGCATTCAGCGAAGAATCGGTAAACACCGGCGAATCATTTTCCTCGAAATTGAATAAATAAATATCCCGGCCTTAATTTTATCTTTTAATGAACCCAGAGTCTTAAAACATGATTTCGACTTCAAGATAAAACTTAAATCGAACGCCTCTCAAAAGGCCGAAGAGGTCTGCATTGCTCCTCGAACGCTTCGTGCTCACTGCTCACTGACAACCACTGATATTTGCAAACATTTCTGAAAATGAAATGGCAGACATAAAAAAAATATTTAAATAATCAATTTAAAATTCAATATCTTTGATTTCTAAAAGCAAACATAATAAACACAACTCGAATTGCGAACAGCTGTAGATTCTTAATAGTAAATTTTAATTTTGAGATAAGAATATTTAAATACTACATTTGTAATTTGAATGCGAAATATTAAGTGCCCCATTTTGGTAGAAAATTAGATACGAATTGTAAATGTACTAAATTTAATTTGAAAATGCGAAAAATAAAGTGGCCCATTTTGGTAGAAAATGAGTTACGAATTAGAAAAGTTCGAAATTTAATTCGAAAATACGAATAATTAAGCGACCTATTTCAGTAAAAAATAAGATACGAATTGCGAATTGTACATTCCACTTGAATACTTTGATCTGGAAATACACTATTGAGAATCTTACCTCTTTTGGATTGAATGTTGGGTTTTGGATTGAATCGTCGCTTATCGTCTAAACTTATGAACTTGATGGATTATGGATAAAATTTGTAATTTGCAATCTTATATTGCAAATAGATATGCGATGAACTTTATATTGATGCAGCCATTTGAAAAATCACCAAATATCATGAAATGTCTTAAAACTTTTAATAGACATCAGTTTCAAAATTATTAAAGACTGGAACAGTGAATTAACATACCTTCTAAATCCTGTATGTATCCTGTAAACTTATGAACTTGATATATTTTGAATAAAATTTGCAAATACAATCTCGCATTGCGAATATATTCACATATTCGCATTGCAAAATTATATGCAGTGAACTTTATATGGGGTGCTAACAACTAAAATTCATGAAATATTTTATAGCATTTATTAGAATTCAGTTAAAAATAATCAATGACTGTAACAATGAATTAATGTATCTTCTGAGCTTGATGGATTATGAATAAAATTTGCAAATACTGTGCAATCTCGCATTGCAAACACATACACATATTCGGATTGCAAATTTATATGCAGCGAACTTTATATTGGTGTAGCTACTTGATAATCTCCAAAAATCTAAAAATATCTTAAAGCATTTATTAGAAATCAGTTTAAAAATTATTAAACAGTGAATTAACGTAACGTATTAATTAAGGAATTAACGTAACTTCTAAACTGTTAAGTATCCTGTAAAGTCATGAACTTGATGGATTTTGCGTAAAATTCTCACATACAATCTCGCATTGCGAACTTGTGTGCAATGAAGTTTATATGCGTGCGGCCAACTGAAAACCATCAAAACCACTGAAATAACTTTCACCATTTAACAGAAATCAGTTGGAAATGATGGAAGGACCGGAACTGCAGAACAATCATTTCGAATTTTCGTTCCATTTCGGGTCGTAATTTTCCGACAATCCCCCGATTCGCCTTCCAGCAGAAGCCATCCGATTCCCTTAACAACACAAACATGAAGACAAGCACTTGTCTCGCGTGTTCGTAATGACAATGGCATCTGCCGGGTTGTAACAAACGAATGCAAAAGTGTGTCTTCCCGAAAAGTCGGAAGACACCCCCTCCCACTTTCGGGCCACCCCTCCCTCCACCCGATTAATTTCCAAGGAAAGGAAAACGATCAAAAATTATTCCGAAAGCCATTTATGCATTGCCCCAGCCAGATTCGAGCAAACGTCGCAGCAGCACCGGTTGCTCAGTGCGTCATCCCAATAAATTAGAATGTTTAAAAGCGAGTTGTGTAATCTATTTCTTTATGGGTTATTCGCTGCGAGATGGGATTTCTGGAGCAGTGGTCCCCACAAAAGGACGGGGGTTGGTGAGGGGGTGGCCAAGGGGGGATCCCATATGGAGCCACCACTCGCCGAGATGGAAATATGAACGTTTTGCCATACAATTTATTATACAATTTAAACCGCGCGCAGATTCGATGGTGGCTCGGTCACTGACGCCATGTCAAGGGAGCGGGAGTTGGGATGAGAAATTTCCAGTTAAATCTTAAAAGTTACGACACGCTCGTATCTCAAATCATCATAAGGTTGCTGACGAATTACGTTCTGACAACCGTTTGGCGATTTTCTCACTCACTTTAACCAGCCTTTGCGTGATAAATAGCGGAAATGTGTAATTTTTTTTTTAGGAATTTATGTCGATAAATTTTCATTGGGGTAAATTTTGCGACGACAGCAGTCTCAATGGATGGGCTCTTTTTTTTTTGATTTGCTTTTTAAGACTCTGCTCTCTTTCAGAGATGTGTTTCGTACGAATTACTTTTATTTCCTGAAAGGTTTTTGGCTATTAATGTGTGTAGTTCAGTTTTTTATTAATTAAAAAAAAAATACTTAAAATATTTGTTTTTTTTTTTTCAATTCCTACTATTAGCTCACACTCTCCCTATATATATCTTGTTGAAATTTTCAATCGTTAGTAAAATACTTTGTATTCATCCACTAAAGTTCAAAAACATTTTTTTGAACTTGTAGTAGATGACACTGGGTATTAATACACTTTTTCAAATATGAATTAATTTCAGTTTCATTTAGATTTAAGTTGCATGTATCTAATAAAAGATGGCGCCAGATATAACAGGAAAATTTAAACTTTATTTGTAAAGGACTTTTTCTGCAATAGTGAAAAAAAATAGGAATTGACTTTAAAAATTTTTTTTACATTACTTGTTTAATGAAATACTTAATGATAAAATTTTAAAACTTCAAATATAATTTTTTTATGCATGTGTGATAAACTGCTATTTGTTATCACTTTCTCTAGTTGTCGAAACATTTTGACAAACTAATATTAGTGATACTCGTATATGAAAATTATTATATAATGAAAATTGCGAATTTATCAAAATAAGTTAAATTGACTAATCAAAAATAAACAAATAAAAATTGATTTTATAAGGAACATTAATATCATTTCTCGGTCTGGTATTTTCTTCTTAAAATCCCCAATATCTATATATATATTTATAAATCAATATAATTTTACATATTAATGTTTAAATACTAAAAGAATAATGTTTAGTAACAAATTTTTGAAAACACACGAGTTTAACCGAATACGCCTCACATTTGATTGTTACTTTAAGAAATCCAATTAAATTATGATTCGTACAAAAATTACGAACCGCTGTATCACAAATCATAACTGTTACTTTACGAAACCCATTTAAATTTATAGGAACATACATATGTGTAACAATACTGATGATAAGATTGCATGTATATCAATCAATTCTTGAACATTTAACTTTAAAATTCAGGCATGATATTGGAAATAGAGACAGCGAACGAAATTTTTCTTCATTATCAAGATTTGGGTAAATTCAACTTTATGGCAATTAGATGATCAGAAAACGATTTAAGATCATATTATGTAAATTGTGCAGATTGACTATAATATGATATGATGAACTAAGCAGATTAGCCATAATATGTTATGATAAACTAAGCAGATGAACCTGATGGCCGAGTGACCAGCGCTTTTGCGCTCGGTGCCATAAGTTCGAGTCCCGGCTGTGCCACGGATGTTATAAGTAGTTTGGAATCCACTTTAAAACGTAGGTCCCGGTCTAATAGGACTATAAAGCGTTGGGCATAGGGCTGACAACTCTATCCCATAAAAAGAAAGCATCTCGTGTTTCGGAATTTGAAAGTAAGCAGACAGCCTAATACAATTTTTCAAACATCATAAAATCCAGTATCCAGTTTCCGAGCACCGTATTACACAATTCTACAATACAATATACAATACAATACAATACACCGTATTATGCCCTTCTAGTACTTTTTAAAAAAAAAAAATCACGAGCAGATTCTTTTAAATGCTGTCGACTATTAGCTGAGCTTGACAAATGTTCTGAACCTTGTATATCTGATGTGATTAATATAAAGTTCAATTAAAATTTGTAGATAGCAAAGAAAACATTATCTACAAATTTTAGTTGGACTTTATATTAATCACATCAGATATACAAAGGTTCAAGAACATTTCATGCAATATATACTAGTTAATTAATTTTTAACGAATATATTAATATCATTTCTAGATTGCTTATAATCCAATATTGCCAGCACCGAATCATACTATAATTTGTTTACTGACTACATATCTTTCATTTAAAAGTTATACGTCTTTACACGGCCAACATTAAATTAAAAATTGTAAAGCAGATACTTTTTAATTCGATGACCCTCTTGAAATAAACCTGATCCTCTACAACGTAAAAATTTTCACAGATTGAGTTTCACAGCAATCACATCGGGAAAGGTTCAAGATCATCCGCTATAATTTACCCTTTAATCAATTTTTAATGAATAGATTAATATCAATTCCAGTTTACTTATAATCCAATATTACCAGCACAGAATCACACTGTAATTTATTTACTAACCACATATCTTACATTTAAAAGTTACACATCTTTACACATCTAGCCAACGTTAAATTAAAAATTGTAATCAGATAATCAGAAAACGATTTAAGATCATATGATGTAAATTAAACAGATTAATCACAATATATGATAAACTAAGCAGATTATCCATAATATGATATGATAAACTAAGCAGATTAACCTGATGGCAGAGAGACCAGCGCTCTGGCGCTCGGTGCCACAAGTTTTGAATTCAAGTCCAGGCTGTGACATGGATGTTAGTAGTAGTTCGAATCCACTTTAAACAGTAGGCCCCGGTCTACCTACGGCTCTACTATTACTACTACTGCTACTTTTTTTTTTTCAATTCCTTCTATTAGCTCACACTCTCCCTATATATATCTTGTCCATATTTTCAATCGTTCATAAAATACTTTTCATTCATCCACTCACGTTCAAATACATTGTTTTTGAACTTGTAGTAGATGAACACTTGATGTGAATACAGTTTTTTCAAATATTAATTCATTAATTAAATTTAATTAATTAATTTTAGTTTTTTTTAGATTTAAGTATATATATCTACCAATAGATGGCGCCAGATAAACTTAAAAAAAAAAAAAGGAATGAAAATTATTTGTAAAGGACTTTTCTGCAATATAGTAAAAAAAAAAGTAGGAATTGACTTTAAAGAGAATTTTTTTATATTACTTTCTAATTCGATGATCCTCTTGCAAATAGACCTGACCATCCACAATTTGAAAATTTTTGACGGATTGAGTTTCACGGCAATCACATCAGAAAGATCATGCGATATAATTTACACCTGTTAATCAATTTTTAATGAATACCAATTCCATTTCCAGATTGCACGTAATCGAATACGAAGCTCCCAGCACTACTCTCCCGGGGCGCGACACCAAACCTCCCACCCTTTTAAATTGCACTACATTACGGCCATTATTATTTCTCTTCATCATCTTCCTTCCTTTTTCCCAGAGTTTCATCCCAGAAAACCAATTCGGCATTGAATATTTTACACAGGCAGGCAGGGCAGATAGCGGCAGACGATGGAGTGGAAAAGTATCACCCCTATCGTCTGGACAACACCCTGTTGTACCCTTTTATCACAAAATTAATTCCACCCGTCCTATTACTAAACACCGTATTTTTATGCCTCCCACAAAGACACTCAATTTAATTGAAAATAAACTACGACCCAGGGCCGCGTTTTACGGGGAGAGGGGGTGGGAAGGGGGGTGTATATCGCTTTCTGACGGAACGGGACGACCCCATCTTAAAAGCTTTATTTTCATTAAGTATTTAAAAGGAACTGAAGAACGGCCACGCCCAACGGCACTTGTCAAGCTGATGCCATATTTAATGTTTACGTACGCCGTAAATAATGGGATGTAGAAAAATGAACAGGTACAGTATACACTTTGAAGAGGATGCGGAGGAAAGGCCACCTCATTTGATTAATTTGCTAACAATAACAATGCTTTACAATGATTTCTGTTCTTTTCTTCAAGGGTTTATATTTTTATTTTAAAGATCATTGATCTTCGATTTTTCTTTTTATTTAATTATAAGGTAATGCGATATGGATTTCATGCCTTAAATACTTTCAATTGAATTCCATAAAAGCTGTACTACTGTGTCCAAAAAGTAAGACCAGTTTTGAATTTAAATTTCCCGGGCGTATGATATTTCAATTTATTTTCTTTCTTAAGTTGTTGGCACTGTCCTGGCATCTGTGTGAAATTTGGCATCTGTGTGATCTGTGTTTGGCTTCTGGTGTTGGCACTGTCCTGGCATCTGTTGGCATCTGTGTGAAATTTGACGTCAAAATATTCCTTAGTGTCTGAGTTACGCTTGGTTTTGTGAGACGCTCAATCTGATTCCGGCGATTTTTGGAATGTCTGAATGAATTGAACTTACATTAAATGTCGTTTGCGGAGTGAATATTCGTGAGAGGAAGTGCATTAGAACAAGAAAAAAAGTTCTTCAATAAAGGAAAAGTTTTAAATAAATTCAAATATATCAATTATATCACGAAGAGGTTTGGTGCACATCATGCACACATTTATCTCTAGATTGAGAAATGTCTTCAAAGTTGATACGATAGTATTAACATGTCAAATTAAAAAAAAAAAAAAAAAAAAAAGAAAGATTTGAACAAAATAATTTAGGCGAATACAGAAGTCAAATGCTACCATCCCATCTTCCTTTTACTAAATCATGTTTAAGATATCTCAGAGAGATGATACAAATGCCATCTCCCCATTTAATTCCTCTTTAAAAAATGCATCACCATACGCTGACATGCACATTTGATATATAAATGATAAAATAAACAACACATTTAAAATTAACATTCAAGGCATTCGTCTCCAGTAACATGAATTAAATGAGAATTAAAAATAAACATTATCGACTGAGTTTGTTTTAGTATTTAAAAAAAAAAAAAAAGAAATGAAGAAGCAATTGGCGTAAACTATGGATTTACATGCGTACCTACACATACAATCATTTAGCAATGAGAATTACGAGCTCTATTATTAAATACCAGCCGCAAATAGCCCCCGTTTTATTCCATCTATGCAGATCAGTTTCGATATGCCGTGCACGGAGTATTAAAAAATTAGCCGTTACCTTTCCAAGCGTCACAAATGGTTCACTTTTTTTTTTTTTTTATTCGTTCTTTTTTTTATTATTATTCGTTCTTTACTCGCTATAGAACAGGGAATCGAAGGTTGGATTTTTCCCCAGTGGGAAGTTATTCTGTGACAATAAATATGCATTATCATTCCCGAAATAACTATGTACTAGACAGAATTGTCCAAATCGTATGAGACTGGACTAGTACGTGAGTTGCAAGTCAGATGGACAGTAGGCGTAATAATGGACTGTAGCTTTAATGGACTCATCTGCTTAAACGATTTTTTTCTCTTTTTGTCTATATTTACATCGGCAAATAGATAGGGTAACTTAATATTCAAACAGGACGGTGGACATTGCCTCCCTGTGTTATTTTATACAATACGACATTTTAAGACATACGGAGGCATGTCAAAATGCTCTGACTGAGGAGGGACTTTTTCGCCTTTTTACATTTTGTGAGTAGAAAAAAAAAGTAATTTATAACCACAAAAAAGTAATGAAAATGTCCGGGGTTAAGTAGGGTGTAAATGTCGCTAGGAAAAAAGGAGAATTGAAATGGCAGTAATCAAGCTAAGTGTAAAATTTCACTTTTATGTTTGCCAGAGAGAGAAATGAACTCATAGAAACGTTTTTAGCAATTATAATTTTTGAGGCACTACAAAAAATATTTCAGACTGCATAATTTTGAGGTTTGCAATAATGGCACTGGAAAAATATTTCAGACTGCATAATTTTGAGGTTTGCAATAATGGCACTGGAAAAATATTTCAACTGCATAATTTTGAGGTTTGAAATAATGGCACTGGAAAAATATTTCAGATTGCATAATTTTGAGGTTTGAAATAATGGCACTAGAAAAATATTTCAGACTGCACATTTTTTGAGGTTTGCAATAATGGCACTGGAAAAATATTTCAGACTGCATAATTTTGAGGTTTGAAATAATGGCACTGGAAAAAATATTTCAGATTGCATAATTTTGAGGTTTGAAATAATGGCACTAGAAAAATATTTCAGACTGCACATTTTTGAGGTTTGCAATAATGGCACTGGAAAAATATTTCAGACTGCATAATTTTGAGGTTTGAAATAATGGCACTGGAAAAATATTTCAGATTGCATAATTTTTGAGGTTTGCAATATGGCACTGGAAAAATATTTCAGACTGCACATTTTTGAGGTTTGCAATAATGGCACTGGAAAAATATTTCAGACTGCATAAAATAAATGAATGACATTTCACAAAAAACTTTATGAATGTATTTATTATTTCAAAAAAATTTGTGTGATGCGAAAAAGAAATTGAATTTTTACTTAGATAAGTCTTTTTTTCTTAGGTTTTTGCTGTCTGTATTATAATATAATAATACCAAACGTCATTTATGTGAAAATATACTTATATCAATGCCATTTCTATCTGAAACGAGTATAGAATTTCCATAATTTTATTAAATAATTAAATAAGTTTAAGTTTAATATCAGGGGAAACTGACAGTGAATTCCTTAAAAAAATGTACAAGATTTAAAGAAAATGAAAAGTATGTGTTGAAAAGAAAATGTTGAATAGAATATTAAAGCTTCTACTTTTAATTGATAGGAGAAAAAAATGTTTTTGAGTATGATGAGAGAATTTTAATAGAAAAAAAAAAAATACTACCACGGAAATACAATTTTGATGAAAAGAAAATTAATAATTACACTTAGATAAATATTGAAATATAAAATATTCATCTATGTATCATTTTTTATTGTTTGCTTCGTAAAATATTTCTTATTTTATCAAAAATATAGGGTATAACTAAAATTTGATGACTTATTTTAAGTTAAAAATAATTTCTGAACGTACACAAAAATCAATGACTTCAATCACGAATCAAAATCACTATTTCATTTATTATTTATAATATATCTCATACATTATATAGTATTTATTGATTTTCTTCATTATTTTTAACAGAATAAATATATTTCACATGGAGCGCGCTGCAATATTTTTTATACATGTAATCCAAAAAAGTTGTCAAAGATAAGCCTAATTTAATGATATTATTCGATATTAACCATAAGGAAAAAAAGTATTATTTACATTTGAGATTCAGTATTTATTTATAGAAGAGTATATTTATTATTATTCAGAACCATATCGTCCTCTACAGTAAGCAGTAAATAAATGTGCAATTGACTCTATTTATCAACATTTAAAAACATAGTTTTACTTCAAAATTTATTTTACTTTAAATTTATTTTATTTGGGCCCCTTAACTCTTGAAATGTTTCGCGAATAACGTTAGTCTTCAGGAATTTTCTGGTGAATTTGGCTTTTGCTTGAACTGTTTTGTAGTATGGCTTTGAAGCACTTTGTATATCAATGGTTATAAGTAGTCGTAATGCCTTGATCAGTTCCTTCTTTTTGGTTTCATATTCCTCATTCTTCATTTATGCCTAGAATTTTCAAACTTTGATATATTCTTTTGGCTATTGAACGTGACAACGTTTCTTGTAGAATTGGGAATACTTCATTTACGACTAGAATTATCTTCCTTTTGGATATTCTTTTAGATTCTTAAACAATTCATTCGTCATGAGCTTCTTGATCTATTCAACATTGCTATAATCTTGTCGCTATTTGAATTTGGCCATTCTTGAAGTATTCCAATCGATGGCTTCATATATCTCGTGCATTATTAAACATTGGTTTGTACCTGAGTTTATTCATACGTTCTCGAATGTTCACAAGTGATAAATTGAAATTTGCCGAGCAGATTTCAGGTTTTTATTTATTTATTTTTGCGCATCGCGGGCAGGGTGATTGGAAAATTTTAAATCTAAAAACGTTCAAGAAACCAAAAAAATTGTTTTGAAAAACTTGTGCTCCAGGCGATTTAAAATACTTCCATCTTAACGCAGCGACTGTGCGTCTTTTTTCTGAATTCTGCGTTCGCTAAAACAGATTTTAAAGATGCATGTCTGAGTGGAATCGCAGAAAGAAGAAAAGAGGACCCTTTAAAAAAAAAAAAACCCCTCTGAGAAAAGGGGTAACATTTTAACATTCTCGGCGGAACTCCACCCCTTTGACGAAGAAGCTAATTGGCGCATTACAAGCCTTTTAGACGGACGGCGGGGGCATTAAAACCTCTTTAAACGAAATAAATAAGGCAGGCCGCGAAAGAAGTTGTGAAAATGTTTTCTCATTACCGGCCTCTTTCTGCTGAGGTGTTGCATAATTCAGGTAGCAAAAGAGCCGTAATGGCCGACAGATTTCAATAACTGAATTTAACTTTTCTTAGGTTTCCTTAATCATTTTACCAATGAACTAAAACGTCTTTTATTTGTGGCCTCTAGCCTGGTGCGAATAACAATCCGAACTATCTTTCTCTCTCTCTTTTGAATCCGCTTAATTAGGGAAAGGGGGTGGACGAGGGGATGGGGGAGTGGGCGTTCTAACTGATTTGCTTACGAGCCCCAAAAAGGGGCTGCTTTGATACTTATAAACGAGAATAAAAAAAAACGATTAAATTATTGGTGTGGATAATTATTCAAGGGTGGACACTTTAAATGAGCGTAATGAAATTTAGGGACTATCAGATTTTCCCGCGCTAACTGAATGAGTGAAATAAAGAAGATTTCTTTCTCCAACAAAGGCAACTGATCAAAGGGAAGAACAGACGATCGGGGCCAGCAGGAGTTTTTTAAGACGGCACCACATTTTCGGAAGAATAGTTTCTGATTTAATAATGCACACCCTCTAGGACTTTAGGGAGGACCGGGGGATGGAGGGGGTGGGGGGAGCTCGAAATGCAGTCAGAGCACGTCCCTCCATATTTTTAAGGATTGGAATTATTTACACGAAAGATCGTAGACGTTGCCGATGGTGCGTGCAACTAAGTTGGGGTGCACGAGCTTTTTCGTCGTCTAAGTTTGATGTGAGGTGTTGAGAAAAAAAAAAAAAAGAGTCAATACCGTCTTAACCAGTGGGTAATTCCTTAAACTCAAGGGGGTCATATGCGTTATTTCTAAAGCATCACACTTGATTGTGAAAGCATGCAGCTTGTGAATACTTTTTTATTTTAATTGGTAATTTAGTAATTTTGGTAATTTCAATTTCAGGTTGGTAATTTTTTAATTCAATTTGGTAATTTTCAATTTCAATTTGGTAATTTTAATTCAATTTGGTCATTTCAATTTCCATTTGGCAATTTCAATTTCAATTTGGTAATTTTCAATTCAATTTGGTAATTTCAATTTCAATTTGGTCCTTTTCAATTCAACTTCGTAATTTTCAATTCAATTTGGTAATTTTTGAAATTTTTAATAAAATATTATTTTTGGCAATGATAATATTAAGTTTTTTTGAAGTAATTAAGTTGTAACAAAACTATTAGACATAAATAATTAACTCTCAAATTTTTATTCAGTCTCATGTTGTGTTGCATTGTAATTATTTTACTAAGTACTTATTAAATTTCATAAACAACGATGTTGATTTTGTTGAAATGGATTTTTTCATTAAAAATTTTTTTTTTATTTCAACACAACGTATTAATTTATTAAGCCAAGAATAATAAACATAGTATGATAATATTCTTTATTCTACATTACGCTCGGAATTTTGAAAACAATTTATTTTAATATTATTCTGAGAAAAATAATATATTTTATATACTAGTTAAGAGATTAATTTAAAAATATGAAAATGAAGAAAATGTTAACTTAGCAATTGACATAAATAGCTCATTATTGGGCAATTGAAAAGATTTTGCTGTTTTTGCAATATCTTGCAACATTTAATCAATTGCAAAATGCTGAGTACAACTTCAGATTGTTGTTGTTTTCATATGAACTTGTTGTCTTTGAAAAGAGTTGTTTAATTTCAAAAATAGGTATGGACAAATACTCTTAATTATAAATACTAATCTTAAATTCTAAAACTGTTTTAAATCGTAAGATAAAATAAAAATAGAACTTTTAGTTTTGATAGTGAAAACCACGTTATATGAAATATATTATTCTTTGTAAAAAGAATGGTTTAGTTCTTGGAAGGTACAAGAAAAATCGTTCGGAATCGATGAACAGATTTCTACTTACTAAAGTCACTCAATGTTCACGCATCTCTATCATTTCAATGATAATAATCTTAAACTTGAAATTGATAATAAGCTATCTAAGGCTAATAGATATTATTTAAAGAACTTATTAAAGTCCAAACTCTTAAATCTCAAGATAAAAATGAATCTTTATACAAATCTCAAGATAAAAATGAATCTTTATACTACTCTCATTAGGCCTGTCATATCGTATGACAGTGAATGCTGGCCATTAACAAAAGTAGATGAAGACAGACTTTAATACTTCGAAATTTTTTTTTGTTTCAGTTAGAGATGATGGTGAATGTTGTTTAACTAAGAAATCTATAGAAAATATAAGCAAATTAATATTACCAGATCATCCAATCTTTTCGCATCAGGTAGCTTGGCCATGTTTTTAAATGCATATATTTATGAGCTCTGTTAAAAGGTAATTTTCAAATGTAGAGTGCACCAGGAAAAGAGATAGACCTCGCACAAGATGGACAGACTGCGCAGAGGCATATCTCAAGACATTAAAAATCATTCGTTTTCGAAGTGTGGCGTCTGATTGGTCATCTTGTGCACACGAGAACTAAACAGACTGAGATCTACAGTGGATTCGAACCACTACAAACATCCACCATCAGACCCTTGGATCTGTTGGAGGAAGCTTGTAGAGACGGCCTTGGCCTGTAGCGGGCTGTAGTGCAAATAAAGAAGAAAAAAATTCACCCAACACTAGTGGGTGATTTGGTAAGAATTGGGGTCACCCAACACTAGTGGATAAATTTCTGTGTATAAAAATCATTCAAAAACATTTTCCTCTTCTTCATTGGTGTAATAGCCCCATGGTGGGCGAAGGTCGTTTATCTATTGGCATTCGACTTATCTGCGCTTATCTACTTTGCGTCAGGAGATGTTTACTTGTTACCGGTAGGGTTGTTAGCCCTATGCACAACTCTCTGCAGCCCTATTAGACCAGAAACGACGGCTGAAAGTGGCTTCCGAATCACTACAATAATCTATGACACCACTGAGACTCGAAAACTGTGGCATCCTGAGCTCTAGGTCATTCTACTATTAAGCCCTGTGCATTTTACTGGGCACATTAAATAATAATATTATATATCTTACAACATTTATTTGTACATAGATGAAAGCGAATGTTGCAATTGTTTACCTTGAATGCCATTGTTATGAAATACTACACAATGTGTTATGCCTATTGATAACCATTTGATACTTATAGTGTTGAATATCATTGCATAGATCCATATAACACCGCAATAGTTTAATGGATCTTCCGCTAAGCCACATTTTTGACTTTCAAAAACTAAAAGTTCATAGAAATATGCACTTACAATGGCTTCAACATATTTATATTCTAATCGACTAAGACCCTAATTCAACCGAGGTTCTAATTCACGTAAGTAAGACTGAATAAAAAAAAAAAAAAAAAGTCATTTCAAAGCCGCTTAGGAAGTCGGAAAATGTTTAAACAATCAACATGGGGAGGAAAAGAAAAAAGGGAAGGAGTGCAGATGACACGTGGTAAAAAAGAAAAAAAAACTTCCCCCGACCACAAATATCGAGCGCATTTCATGCGTTTTTAAACTTTTTTGAAGTTTTATCCCCGGGTAGGTTTTTGTTTTAATCCTACGGGAAGAACAAAAAGGGAAGACAGCACCTCTCGAAAGATTTGGATAAAAAGGAGAGGATGGGAAAAAAAAAAAAAGTTCATTTCCACCTTTTGAAAATTGCTGCCATATTTAAGTTCTTTACCGACTTGAATAGAAGGGTGTGCGAAGAAGGGGGGTGAGGCGATTGTGGAATTCCCTTTTAATTTGCCATCATCTAATTGTTTTTGCACTCGTCCATTGTTCCCCAGCGACGCTGCAAAATCGCGAACTGGAATTAGGGAAGGCGATAAAGCGGCCAGGGGGTCGGTGTGGAAAAAGGGGGAGGGGGACGTTCAATTTAGGGGGAGTTCAAAATCTATTGTTTAATAATAATAATAACAATAAAAAAATTCCACACGGTCATCAGTTTTTACCGCAATCGCCAAGTCATCAGCTTCAATTGTTCTCTGGCAAATATTCGTCATCATTTTATTCCCTCATTATGATCGTAAACAAAGAAAAAGCACATCTTTCTTCGTCTTGGACCTTTCCTCTCTCTCTCTCGCGATTCAGAGTGAGAAAAATTTATTTTAATAATAACACCTTGAGTCAAGAAAAATACCCACACCACACACAGAAGAGAGCGCGCGAAAAAAAAAAAAAAAAAAAATGGCATACCATCTTTTTCGACTTAATTCCAAAATAATGGAGTTACTTGGCTTAAAAACAAGCGTCGTGTTGGGGAATTTTTTTTGTAGTGGGGGAGGGAAAAAAAGGGTTAAAGGGAGAAAAAAAATTTACATAATTCCCAAGATAATTGGAGAAGAAATTTAATAATGCTCAGTTTGTGGGTGATTCGAAAAATTTAACTCTTCTGATGATGTTCCAAAAAAAAAAAAAAAAAAAAAAAGGAACCACCACAGAATCTAGTATCTAGATGGAAGGTACAACTATTTCTCTGTCAACTAATCTAAAAAGAAAAGCAGCTTTTTGCTTTTTAATAACAACCATCTGCTCTGCTGTAAAGGTGGCGGAGAAGAGTGAATCGAGCATACGAAGTGGAGGGAAAAAAAATAAATAAATCAAAAAGTAAAAAAAAAAACAAAAATAATAATAATAAAAATAAAAATAACAATAATAAAAATTACAAGCGGAAATTGACTTAGGAGAAGGCGGATGATGAAAAAAGTCAAGTTGATGTTACGGAAAACAGAAAAGTGAAAAATATATTAAGGTCGGATTTTGGTTAAATATTTCAAATATTTTTTGTCTTGCTGAGGGTGCAAAAAATACGTTTCCGTTTGATGGATTGTTTTTAGTTTCCTTGTTCAACTAGCATTAGCTTCGGTTAAAGACAGAGCATCGTCAAACAGTATAATCACCATACTATAGGGAATTAATAAATTAATTAATTCCCTATAGGTATGGTGTTTATATGTGCTATATGTGTGAGCTTATATGTGCTCCCTATAGTTTGTGCTTTTGGATATAGAGTTCTGTCTTACTCATGGCTATTCGATATGTCTGAAGATGCTTATTATAAAACAACAGTAATTCTACAATTTCTACGAAAAGTCTCGTAACCCTGTCAACTATGGGGTGCCTCATATATTTTTTCCTTGTGTTATCTCATTTTCACTTTTCGTTTCAAGTACTAGTAGTGCTTCAAGTGTTTTAAATGATCGTTTAAATGTTAAAATGTTTGATCGATTCATCTGTAGTTTTTGTCTATTTCATTCGTGTTCAAATGTACACCTTGTATTGTTATTCTTTTGGTTACCAGAGAGTGTCGACAACGTTTATGGTATTTTAGAAAGAAATTTGGATTCCTGGAATTTCGAATCTTTTGGTGATTTTTGAATATTAAATTTGGAGTGGAGTCTCATTTTCCACTTCTGCAAATTTGTTTAAAAAATGGGAAGAAAACATTTGGATGAATTGAGAGATAAAGCAGCGTCAGCAAGCATACATTTCAAAGCACCAAGTCAAAAAAGTCAAGCCATCAATTAAAAAGTTGATTTTATAAATGTGAAATCTAACAGTTACAGACGTAATCTCTTCAGGAACATTGATACACATACATTTCTTTAAACTTTACTAATATTAACTAAAAGTTAAATGTACAAAATCTCTTGATATTGGAAACAAAAAAAACTGATAGATGTTTTTACATGATGGCATTGTCTTACATGCTGTTATAACCTGGAAATATTGAGTATCCTTAAAAAATGAAATTCAAATGTATTCAAGATGCCATGACAAAAATTGCATGTAATTAACTCATATGATTGTGAAAATATATAAAGAATCCGAACACCTCAAATTTTGCAATTCATCATTTGCAATTTATATTTGACAACTGATGAAGGTACTTGTACATTTTTCTTGTTTTATTTTCTAGTTCCTTTCAATTTAATCAAGTAAAAAAATTTTTTCAATGTAAGCGTTGTAAATATAAAATTTAACATCTTATTTCTCAATTCAAAAGATATTCTTCCATTCAATGCAATTTCAAAACAAAATAATATAGTACAAATGTCCTCAAAGTTTCCTGGACCCTATACGACTTAAGAATAATGTTTATTTGTTTGCTTTCCCTCAAAATTTCTCTAAAACTTATATTATTGTTCTAATTCAGAAAGTTATTTATGTTTTAGAATACACAGCATATGCATCAGTATATAAGTTTGTTTTAATGTCATTTAAAATAAAACATCCACTTACAAGATGGACATAGATAATCAAACTGACATTTGGGAAATACAAAATTGGCAATTGAAGGTATGTTGAAGTTCTGAAAGGTATCAGTTTAATCTTCGAACTTCCAACTCATTATACTAAAAATGTTGTTGTTACCTTTGGCTTTGTTGGAACATTATCATATCACATTTGGCCATTTACAGTAACAAAAAAAAAACCATATAAACAAATTAAAATTACTATGGGGGAAAAAAAACCAGGCATTCTTAACAAAAATGACCAAAGCCTTAAAGACAAGTTAAATGTTCTAAGGATAAAAATTTAAAAGTTAGAAGCACGCTACTAAAAGTCTGCGTGAACACACATCTTGATCATAGAACATTTAACTTGTTTTTTATTTTTTTAAGGCCTTTTTGGTAATTTTTGAAGAATTTATCTTTTCTTTGCAATTTTGAATTTGTTTACATGCCCTTGTTTCTACGGTAAGGATGGCCATATGTGTATGGATTGAGTTCCAATAAAGTCAAAAGGTAACCAAAAGGTAAAACCAATTTTTAGTATCACATAGGAAGTTCGAACATTAAAAATGATTCGAATATTAAAATGTAATTAGTTATATTAAAAATGATTCGAATATTAAAATGTATAGTTATAATAAATGCTATGTTATTAGTTATATTAAAAATAGTTAAACTTGTTTTGTCGTCAATCAATTAAAAGTTTAAAAAATAAACGTAGAAATTTTTTTAAAATGTCTAATACAATTGTTTTCCTTGAAGTTTTTAAGGAGATTAATTCCTTATGCATTTGCAAAAGTCTCATTCTAAAAATATTTTAATGCATCGAAAACAAAATCATACTTGAAAAATCATTTATTTAATTTTTTTTTTTTTTTTTTGGGTAGGGAGGAAATGATGTAGTTAAAAGCGCAAAGTTAGAAAAAAAAATTCAGAAAATTTTAAAAACATTTTACATTACGTTAACTGAAACATCTCAATTCATTAGAATTAAAACAATTGAAAAGTTTTACATAAACTGGTAATCAGAATCATATAACTGACTACATAAAAAATGGACTGAAAATAAAAATAAATTATTAAAATAATAATAAACCAGTAACATTTGTATCAAAAATGATACTTATTATTTCTCGATTATTCTGATACATTCTTACAATTGCTAAACTTTTATATAAGTGTAAAATAAGCCATAGGATAGTCATTAATTCAGCGAAAAAAAAGTATTTCTGCTTAAGATTCTAGCCAAAAGAAAAACAGAAATTATAATCGTTAAAATAATTACATGCTACCTTCCTGCTCGTTATTTATTGCGCATAATATTCACCTGCCTGCATATTTCGACAAAAAATAAATCAGTAAGAAAAAAAATTCTCTTCCAGGTGTTACTCGTTATTGTTACAGGTTTCTTTCATGAAATATCTCGATTAGGATGAATATTCTTCTGAAACTAGCTTTTTACTTTTAAATTTAAATTTAACCAGTGCACGTTAGAAGCATTTGAAATAAATTTGAAATTTAGAAACATTAAGATTAAGAACCAATCAAGAAAGTATGTTTAGTAAAAAAAAAAAAAAATGACACGCCTTAGAGAAAATATCTTGACAAAAAATTATGTATCTGGTATTGAAATCTTTTTACCATTTAGATAAAAGGCAAAAAGTTTCATGCATTTCATGCTACTACTTTACCCAAAAATTAAGACCAATTATTTTTCAAAAACTCTTTATTTATTCTTCAAATTTATTTCATCGTCTTCAAAGTAATAGATACAATGCTCTTATACCAAATTTTTTTTCAATCCCCAATGCATGCCAAAAAAGGATGGCCTCCAAAACGCACGGCGATTCACGTTGAATCTCTTCAATCGACTCAAAACGGTGTCCCCGGAGGGGTCTTTTGAGTTTGGGGAATAGTCAGAAGTAGTTATTTAGCATTTCTTTCCGATACAGGAATGCTCACCGAATGCCTTCTGCAACATTCTATATGTTTCCGCAAACAAAATTGAATGCAAGTTCTTTGCTCAATTAATTGAGACATTTCAAAAATCGCCGGAATCAGTTTTAGCGTCTCACAAAGCCAAACGTAACTCAAGCACTCATGAATATTTTGACGTCAAATTTCACACAGATGTCACGGGCAGCGCCAGCAAAAAAAAAAAATTGAAATTCCATAAGTCCCAGGAATTTTAAAGTGAAAATGGGTCTTACTTTTTGGACACAGTAGTATATGTATTCATATGAAGAATTAAAATTATGCATACGATAGAAAAGGGACATGGAAATGTTTTTTGATAAAAAAGTGCATTTAAAGAACCTTAAATACTTGAGAACTTTTCCACCAAGAAATTGTGCCCATATCGGCCATGATTAGGGTTTTGCACCGAATTTCCTGAAGATTGGAAATCCAGTATGCTATCCACTGAGCCTCCTATGACCATCATCCTATCTGCATTCTTAAAATATCTTTTCTCGAATTTGCTGGAACAAATTTAAACCATCTTGTTTGTGTTTGCAAACATCAAACATTCAGTTTGACACGAAATAAATCTTACTTTTTGGCGTCACTCTGTTTCCGTTGGGTAATTTTAAAGAGTCGATTGCTTGAGCCATATTGACCAAACAGGAAGAAACTGCTCATTAATTACATCGAACAGATAAATAATCTCGTTAATTTCGACATCATGGGCGATGACGAAAAAAAAATTTATTGAATTTCTTATGTATGTCATAATTTCTGAAAACAAGATGAATATTTGAGTCGAAAGAAGAACATAAAACAAAAAAAAAAAGAATTTTGGTTAATGAGTGTTTCCTGCAAAATAAGGAAGACATCTGACATTTGTCTAGGAAAACGGTTAAAAAGTTAACAAATTGTCAAGGTTTATGTCCTCAATTAATAAGCTTTTCTGGGATCAATACAAATGGAAATGACTTTATTTGCAGAAATTGAACTCGTAAAATTTTAATGTCAATTCTTGGATGGCAATAGCAAAATTATTATCTTTAAAGAGAACTTTTTTTACGCATAATACATACCCATATGTTAAAGACATTTTTCATGGTTAAATATCATTCAGTTCGTTTCACTTTTTAATAACACATTTTAATTTTTTTATCGAAAACTTATTAATGACATCTGATAGCATAAAAAACATCTGTGAAAAATTTATAAAAAAAAAATATATAATTTTTTTTATAGGTATATACGGTTCTTAACTTTTAATTCAATAGAACCTGCTGACTTATCTGCAAAAATTGAACTCGTAAAATTTTAATGTCAGTTCTTTGATGGCAATAGAAATAATTATTATCTTTCCAGAATTTTTACTCTCTTTAAAGAGAACTTTTTTTATGCATAATACATACCCATATATGAAAGACCTTTTTAATTGTTAAATATCACTCAGTTTGTTTCATTTTTTAACGACACATTTTTAATTTTAATTTTTTACCGAAAATTTATTAATGACATCAGAGAGCATAAAAAAAAATCTGTGATATGCATAAAAAATTTCTTTTTAAGTATTAAGAAATCTGCAGAAATTATCAAAAGTTAAGAACCTTACGTATATACTGTTAACTTTTAATTCAATAGAAGCTAATTGAAAGTATGAGAGTATGAGCACAGAGGCATAAATATTCTTCTATAAATAAAGGAATTCAGGAAAAATATAAGGAAATAATAATAAAATATATGTAATTACTAAAATAAATGAAACATAAGAAATTAGGATATATATATTTAAAGTTGGGATTGGATCATAATTTTGATGTTTATAATAAATACAAATGTGTGTTTATCAAAAAGTTCTTCCATATTATTTTACACTCATTTTTCATTTACTTAGTAAGATTGAATTTGGAACTGTACACATTTTAATTAATTTTTACAAATTTAAAAAAATGAATGAATTACAACTTTTAAAATATTAAATGGATTAAAATTTCGAAAATAAATAAATGCCAATTTTCCTTTAGGTAAAGATTTTTAACATCGTCTTATGTTAAAAATCAAATGTAATAATATGTAATACCTTTTTGCAATATTTTCACTTGAATTTAATTCACTTGAATTAAATTTAATAATTCACTTTTGAATTTAATTATAAAATCAATATTATACGGTAGTATGAAAAGCTTGAATTTATTTTTAAATTATGTTGCTCTATGCATGTAAAAAATTTTGTTTAATACCAAAAATTGGAATCAATCCACGATACATAACAAATGTTTTTATATTAAAATTTTAAAAATGTTATTTGACATAATTGAAACAATTTTTAATAATTACATAAATTATCGGTGGTTATATGTATGCTCCAAAGCATATTTTATTGAAAAACACAATAGAATAAAATTTTAAAACTTCTGATAAACTTCTAAAAAAAAAGACTGATCGCATGAAAATATTCCCAAATATACTTTCATTAAAATTTAAAAATAAAAGCTGCATATATATACTAAATATATGATTACAATTTGAAAGAAAGGAAAAAATAGATCAAAGTTCTTTCTTTGGGTACTAGATGGCGCTGTAACACCTCCTTTTACTAGACAATGCCATTCGTCTGTGATGTTCGAAATACTTGTTAATTTCAATAGCTTTTGGTATTTAGAAAAAGGCTTCGGTTTAAAAAAAAAAGAGTTCGAAATATCGTCCTTGTTCATTTTCTATCGTTCTCTTGAAGATAAGTTCTCTGTTCCTTTTCACTTTCGATTTCTAGGAACGGAAATCTTGCTTCCGTCAGTGTCTTTTCTCTGAACGATCCATTTCATCAAAGCACATAAATAGACCATCCTCGTGTGAGTTACATAAAAAAACTTTTTCAGTACATTATATATAGTTGAATTGATTTTTTTTTTTTTATTAAATCATCAATCACAATAGTATTTTTTTTATTAAATCACAATTATTTGTAAAACGAAATTTTGAATAGATATCCAGTTTTCACAAAAATCTAAATTCATAATTTTTAATCGCCGATCATAGCTATTAAAACTTATATTAGTTTTATTGGGTTAAATAAGCTGCTAATAGGTTAATAAACTATCCAATCTATTTGTAATTGTATGAAGAGAAAGATGGAATAAGATTTTCTAAAGTATTATATATTATCAAATCATATATATAATTTAATCTGTATTTCAATAGGCTTATGTTTAAATTCAGACTTATGTTAACTTATTTTTACAAACTTGATACTGAATGGATGTAGAAATAATTTCTTTTTTTTTTTTTTTTTTTTTTTTTTTTTTTTTTATCAAGCATACATTAGCTGAAATGGGATGATATGTATACAGATCAGTTTTTAAGCAGTTTTTTTCAATTTTAAACAAATATCTATTTTCACAAAAATCTTACTTCAAATTTATAATTTTTCATTGCAGATCCTAAATATAATTTATTTTTAATTATTATTATTTTGTTAATTTTGGGGGTTAAATAGGCTGCTAATGTATTAATAAACTATCAAATCGATTTGTAATTGTATGAAGTGGAAGATGGAGTAAGACGTGGAAGGCACGTGATCAGGTGGAAGTGGTATTTAACTGGTATTAAATGGTGGTATGAATCCATGCCAAGGCGGGTTGAAGCTGTGTTGCGCGCCAAAGGTGGGCCAACTCGTTATTGACAGGGGTCATAATGTTTTGCCTCTTGAGTGTATATGTTAAATATCCAGTGTACGATGCTTCTATCTATAACATAGAATAAGGCTTATGGTTAAATAACACAGAATGGCTTTAAGGCTTACGTTTAAATAATATAGAAATTGATTAAAAGAGTTGCATCCTAAAAATATAAATATATTACTAAAATTGATATTTTAAATTGAACTCTTGATTAAATAAAAAATAAAAATTAAATTAGCTTATCATCTCTTTTTTGCAAGATTACGTCAATAAATTATTGATAAGACTTCATTCAGAATGAGGATTATCGAGTTTTTATTTTTTTTATTTGTTAGTTTTTTTCTGAGCTTAATTAAGATCTGACAGTAATTTTGGAATAAATAATGTTCAGAATTATATTTTTCAAAAACCTATTGGCTGCTGTTAAAAATCTATATTAACATCTTTAACTGAAATATTGAGTCTAATGGTCGAGTGACTAGCTCTCCGGCGCTTGGTTTCGAGTTCGAGTCTCGTCGGTGTCATGGGTGTTTCTTGTGGTTCTGAATCCACTCTATACAGTAGACTGTTTGGCGTAGACTGTTAGACTGGCGTAGACTGTTTGGCGTATGGGCTGACAACCTTTGGACTTTATGTAACCACTGCTTTGCTGTATTTTGTAATCTTTTATATTTATTCATTTTATGGAATTTTTTATTTTTAATTCTTTTATTTTTATTTAATTTCACTTAAAATTTTTCTTTAACTTTTATTTATTTTACACTCATGTCCAGAAATTAAGGATAATTCAGAATCACACAAAAATTGAACTCTAAAATAAAAATTTCACCTGTAGAATTATCACACACATCTTGAAGAAGAATATGCAAAATACAGGAAACCACCAGATGGCGCGGATAGTACGTCACAATGACGAGAGTGTAAGAGAGGGGTATATAAGGAATGGTGGCAATGAAGTAAAATTGTTCACAAGCGCTTTAAAAGCCTTTCAGTGCAATAACCGCATAGTTATGGCACAAAGGAAGCATTTGGATAATTTTTACGTGGTAGAATTATCGGTCGACTGGATTGTGGACGTACACAGCTGGAAGTATCCGAGGAACTTGGAATCGCCCAGAGTGTCATCTCCAGGCTTTGGCAACGATTCCGAGATGATGGTAATGTGAGTAGATGTTACGGCACAGATCGCCCCCGAGTTACAACGCCGAATGAGGATCGGTATTTAGCAGTCACTGCCAAAAGAAACAGACGGAGCACAGCATCAGACATGTCTCGTCAGCTCTCTTCAGCTACCGGTACGACAGTTTCAAGGCAGACCGTGTACAGACGCTTAGGGGCACATTGGTCTATATGCTCGTAGGGCTGTCAGATGTGTTCCACTTACCGCAACTCACTGTCACCTGCGATTAACCTGGAGTAGAGAGCATGCATTGTAGACACCGCAAGTGGTCTTGTGTGATGTTTTCCGAAGAGTCCAGATTTAGTTTGCAGTCTGATTCTCGCCGGACTTTCATATGGAGAGCGCCAGGTACCCGTTACCACCAAGAGAACACCACTGAAAGGCACCGTTGCGTGGTGCAGGATGGCTCGTTTGGGGAGGAATTATTCTTGGTTCCAGAACTGACCTGCATGTTCAGAGTGTAACGATGACAGGCCACATCTATCAGGATGTCATTCTGGAACAACATGTACGTTTGTTTCGGGGCGCCACGGGTGCTGAATTTCTGTTTATGGATGATAACGCCCGTCCTCACCGTGCAAACATTGTAGACAAATGCCTTCAATTGGAGGATATCACCCGTATGGATTGGCCAGCATACTCACCGGACTTGAATCCAATAGAGCATGTGTGGGATATGCTTGGCCGACGAATTGCAGCCCGTCAACCCCCTCCCACCTGTCAACCGGAACTTCGGAGGGCATTGCTTGATGAGTGGTGTAATATTCCCCAAGATCAGATTGATAATTTGATATTCAGCATGCCTAGGCGTTGTAAGGCCTGTATTGCATCGTCCGGGAGACATACTCCATCTTAACCATCATATTAACCATGTTAAACTGTTTTTTGTAAATAGGTTCTTTTTTTTGAAATTTGCTCCAGGGAGTAAAAAATCGCGATTTTTATTAATTATGTCAAACATATAGCATCTTTTTTTGCTCTTTACGTTTTGTTTAATAAATAGACTTTACAAATAAGTCAAATTTGTTTTGCTTCTATCTCTTTCTTTGCCTGAACTTCATTATCCTTAATTTATGGACATGAGTGTATTTTTGGGCATCATCCACGGACTCTTAATTGTACTGATAGCTTTAGCTTTTTTGATCTCTTGTTTTAATTGCTCTCAAGCAGGAGATGTTTTCTTAAGTTCTTTGTTTTTTTTCCATTTTTATTTTTATTCTATAATTTAAGCAACTGCAATGGTGCAGGTATTTTAACTAACTTTAAGATGTGGAGGTTTTCGTGGTTCTTAAAACCACACTGGAGCACCGCAACCGGTACGCCCGTTGCCCTAGGCTGATAACCTTACCCCGTAAGAAAAAAAAATATCTCCTGTCTCGAAATATGCAAGTAGGCAGACGCCCTTGGCCCACAGTGGGGCTGTAGCGCTAATGAAGAAGAGGGATTGAATATTAAACAAAAAAAAAAAAGCAATCCAAAAATATACACACACTCAAGTATTCAAACACACCGTTTATAAAATGAATGTACTCCAAAAATGAAACGCATTTCCGTCCAATGTCATTCGTAATGCAAGTCAAACAAACTAAAGTAATGAAAAATTAAAAATGAACAAGGGCTCTTTACGCAACAGCGGAAAATTCAAAAATGACGAAGGGGGGAAGAAAGAAAAATTAAAAAAAAAACTGTACATTCACTGTCACAATAAGAATGTAAAGTCATTCCCGACATGTGTTTGAATTCGGTCTCCAATCCATTTAATAGAACAACACGAGGCCACGCCCACGCATCTGATGCCCATTGTCCCTCCGTCTGCAATGGCATTATTTTTCGCGAATTTTTTTCCCTCCGCCCGCATTCAGCCGGCTTTTTGACAAGTCGGAGTTTCCATTTTGGTAAGTCCTAATTCAGCGCGGCTCGGCGAGCCCCATTATTTGGTCATCAAAGGAGTTATCTGCGTCTCTCAGACGAGATGAACTCACTTCACTTAGCTCCTTTCAAATTTAATTACAGCCCTGCCATCCATTAGAAATGAGCCTCTCCGTCCGATTATAAAAGCACCCTTTTTTTTTACTTCCATGTCTAACTTTTGATTCGTTTAAAAGGCACTTGGTAATTTTCGAATAAATAATTTAAGGATTTTGTTTAATGGGATATATAGGACATATAAGACAGTTTTGATGAAGTATATGAGATTTCAAAATTTCAGCACTGAAATTAACTACAAAATATACAAAGTACTATGTATGAGAATTAGTATTGCAACTTAGATGTTGAGATTATAAAGTTAGATTATATATGCGAGGTTATATCGCGATGATACTAAAATGCTTTGTGGTGTAAAACTTTTTTTTTTTTTTTTCACTATTTCATTCGTAAAAAAAAATAATTTAACCATAAATTGCAGAAAATATTCGAAGGAGCAGATTTATGCAGATTTTTTCAATGCCAGATGAGCTTTCTTTTCTAAATATAACGAAATGGCCAACTAGAAAGGAACATTTTTCTACATGTAGTGAAATGGCCAACTAGAAAACTAAACAGCTTTTTTCATATCATGAAATGGCCAACTTAATAACTTTTTCTAAATATTATGAAATGGCCAACTTAACAACTTTTTCTAAATATCATGAAACGGCCAACTTAACAACAACATTTTTCCAAATATCGTAAAATGGCCAACACGAAAACTAAACAATTTTTTTCTAAATATCATGAAATGGCCAATTACATCTAAATATCGTAAAATGGCCAGATATTATGTCACCTGGCTTTCTTTTTTCAATCTAATGAGATGAACTGATAACTATACGGAACGCAGGATAATTATTGGTATAACTTTGACGATAATTATTTTTACAAATTTGATGCTGAGTGGATATAAAAAATAATTTGTATGCAATTTTTATACATGATAAATATTTCTCAATACTGAATAGCATCCTACAATTATACATGATAAATATTTCTCAATACTGAATAGCATCCTACAATTATACATGATAAATATTTCTCAATACTTAATAGCATCTTACAATTAGACATGATAAATATTCCTGAATACTGAATAATACCCTTCAGTTTTACAGGATAAATATTTCTCAATACTTAATAGCATCTTACAATTAGACATGATAAATATTCCTGAATACTGAATAATACCCTTCAGTTTTACAGGATAAATATTTCTGAATACTGAATACTTACAATTTTACGTGATAAATATTTTTGAATACTGAATAATGTACTATTTTACATAATAAACATTTCTGAATACTAAATAACACCCTTCAGTTTTGCATGATAAATATTTCTGAATAATAGCCCACGATTTGACATGCCAAATACTTATGAATAATAAATACCCTTCAGTTTTACATGCTAAATGTTTATCCTTCAGTTTTGTCATTATAACAAAATTGTTAATTGTTTATAACTTGTTAATTGTTTTGTTTGGCTGGTTACAAAAATTATTATTTGATTTCATTACAATAACAAAATTATAATATATTTATGTATCGCTTACCCTTAATTTATGAAATAATACTTATTTGATTATATGCGCCTATAATGTTTGAATTCTTAATTCATTCTCTATAGTAGGTGTTGCAAAATCCTGAGCCTCTCTATCGCAAATCATAATCGATATGCTAAAGTTAGAACGTAATCGATATCCTCAAGTTGAATATCTGGATTCAATTATTAATGGCAAAAGTGGTATCAGAGTAACGTTATGAGGAATCATTAAAATGTCTTATTCAGATCATTTTTAATATTTTATGTATAAACAAAAAAGAACATTTGTGACATAAATATCTATAGAAATATTTATTTTCTTAATGAATAAGCAATCCTTTGTTTTTCTAAATGAAATTAGATGTACAAAAAATGTGGTTATGAAATCTCGAAAATTTTGTTTCGAAATGCTCGTTTAGTAATACTTTCTACCTTTTATACATTTTGTGCATTTTTTTTAAATTAGCAGGACTAAAAAAAAAAAATGAAAAAGAAAAATTATAGATGAAAATTGATGTATTTTCATAAAAATTGAATTAAAGAATTTGTTTTGTAAATGGTGTTTGAATAGAAACACAACGAACTTTGTCAGATTTGAAATTAATCTAAATGTTCAAGATAAATTCTATTAAATTTTTAATTGAAATAATATCTCTTTGCGAACAACAACAGCAACATTATTTTTCGTAAAATTCTTTTAATAAATGTTTTCACATAATGTATAAATCTAAAAATTTTAATCTTGCTAGAGTTCGAATGTAAACAATTGCGTGTTCGTAGATATTACTAATTTTTTTTTTTTTTTTAGGATGATACTAATATATTTTTTTCTATAATGTTATGCTCCTGAAAAAAAAATATTAAAAGACTACAAAAAAAAAAAAATCTGATACATTTAAAAATGAAACAATAATTACTCGAAACACACATGTATATCTCAGATAATCTAGCGAATCTTTTTCAAATTAATAATGACTAAAAAATTAACTGCGTGTTTATAAAGAAAATAAAAGAAGATCATTTCCTCGTTATCTGCCTCACGAAAGAAAAATCTAGTCAAAAAAAAAAAAAAATAATAATAATAATTCTTCTTATAAAGGAAAATTAATAATAAAAAATACTCTCTCCCCCATATCCAGCGTCTACAATTTTGGGGAAGGAAAAAAAAAAAAAATGTAATTAACAAGAAGTTTGGGAAGTTCAAACACATGTATAGGTGTATTACACGCAAGTAATTTCCAAATAATTATGATCGAACTAATTAAAAATTCCGGTTTAATTTAATTGTGTTCTAACAACGGTATCTTCCTTCTTATTACGTAGTACCTGCTAATTGATATACCGGCGTTTTATAAATTAAAGGAGGATAAAAAAAAAAAAAAAAAAATTCAGAGGGAAGCTGCCATTGTTTCTTGTCGTAGTGGAAATACTGATGAAAATTCCATTACTCAAAAAATTAACTCGGAAGGTTTTCTTTGGATTTCATTATGATTATTTTTTTGCCTTAAATATTAATTTTTTTTATATATTTACCTCCGCTTAATTTTCTTATTTCATTAGTGGATGATTATTATTACATTTAGTTCCAAGGGAAATTATCATTTCTGGTCGACTGTATATAAACATTATAAATATTCTTCAGCCCCCCTCCCCCGTGGTACATTTGCAAATTTACTTCACGAAATGGATGGATGGGGGGTGCATATGCGTTAAGGGGGTGGAGGGAGGGGTGGACGGCACTAGATTGGTTTGTGTGAAAGCAGAGGAAGTATTTAAATTCTAATTATCCACCATCAAGGAAGAGCACTTTGTCAGCAAAACATGAAAAAAAAGATTGAAAAAAATAATAATAATAAAAATAAATAATAAATAAATAATTAAATAAAAATAAAAGAGAAAATGAAAGATCTCTTCTGATTTTCTTTTCTCCTCTTCCCTTCTCTTGATGAGCTTTAAAGTTTTCCCTTAATGTAAGTTTTCTGTAATTAAGAACTACAGTTAGAAAGCCGTACATAGAGAGAGAGAGAGAGAGAAAAAAAATTTTTGGCCTGTACATAATCATAATGAAGGACGCAAAGAGAAAATTATATAAAAAGGAAAAATAATAAAAAAAAAAAAAAAAAATTTCATCTAACTGAAGCTAAATTCGACTGGCTGCAAAAACCTGTATTTTGCATTGGGTGGCATATCCGCAACTCACTGATTGTGAAAATGAAATTCCTACATATATTAAATTTAGCTTGGGAAAAGTTACTAATCGAGATTTAATTACATAGGAATTATCCGTCCAATGTCAGTGCGCCCAAAACTTAGTCCAATTACTCTGTGCTTGCAATCCAGTTAAAAAGTAATTAAATACTATAATTAAATTACCGATAAAATTACGCCATCCGCTCTTGCAATTATTAAAATAACATTTTCTTTGAATTTAATTATGAACTTGCGCTGATTATGAATTAGTCTCTCTGTTTTGGGCTGGATTTTAGCTGCTGCTGCTAGGGTGAGAGAGATTTTTTTTTTTTATTATTATTATTATTATACAGTTCGTTTATTGCTGCGCTTATTTTGCTGTTTAATTGCTTCAGGGCCTCTCTCGCACGATGATGAGATTCCAATTTTTGTTTTCACTACAAGTGTATTAATGTTTTTTTTTTTTTTTTTACCATTTATTATTATTTTATTTATTATTATTATTAATAATAATAATTTTTTTTTAACATTTTTTCCCGCGCGCGATAACCCCTCAAAGCAAAAGGAGCTGCAGAAATTGATCATAAACTCGTTATGTTATCCGGGAATCAGGTTCGAAATTGTTATCAGTGATTGCCATTTGAAACGCTCTTTGCGTTTTGTTTTATTTTCATCCAACCCTCCGCGCACTTATTGCATTTCGGCATTTTTGGCGCGAAAAGGAGGGACCTCATTGGGTCCCGCTTCCTGTTCTTTTTGCGGGGGTGAGGGAGGGGGGGACATTCGATTACTGACGACTTTTCCTTTTAGCCAGCCAAAGGGCTCTCTGGAGGTAAAAATGTTGTATAAATTTAATTCATTGGCAGATAGCAAAACGACTGAAAGGACTGTTTCCGTAAGAGACGTTACAAACGCTTTGAAGTGTTTGAACATACAGAGGCATAAATTTTTTTCCCAAGCATTACCGTAACGTAAATCATAAGTTTTAAATCTTATCCTTATTGCATTTAGGGTTATTACATTGAGCGAATGAGAGAGTTAACCAATGAAAGTTTGATTTGTTGCTCTACGGTCATTTTATGCACACTTTAGGCTAATTATACCGGGACCTACAGTTTAACGTGGATTCCGAATCACTCACAAACATCCATGCCAACGGCCAGAGCGTTAGCCAATCGGCCATCAGGCCGCGATATAGCTTCTGTAACCTCTTTTAAGATTGTGCCACTGTTCAAGCTTATCTTGAATATATCTTTAAGATAAGCTTGAACAGTGGCATAAATAGGTTGCATGACTCAATTGTGTCTGGCTATTGTCTTTCCACGTTAAAAACCTAATCATTTTCATATTTTGCTCAACGTTTTTTTTTTTTTTTTTAACTTACTTCTGCAAAAATATTAAATAAATAAACAAGCTCATTGTTTCGCTCCCTTTGGGTTAAACAGACCGGGACCTACAATTTAAAGTGGATTCCGAACCACTCACAAACATCCATGCCATCGCCAGAATTCGAACCTGTGATACCAAAGGCCAGAGCTCTAGCCACAAGACTACCAGGCCGTAACCAATGGAGGAGAGAAGTATTAGAGTTTACTACGACGCTATAACCCATCATGTTAAATCTTCTAGTTTAAAGAGCTCAGTTCAAGAAAGCGCCTCTATTATGAACGATGGTTTAAAATTTAATGTTAGCGTCACTGTGTTAGTATGAAAAACTCTTTGGATCACTGTAATGGTATGAATTATCTATTATCTATTATTATCTATGTTCTATTAGCGTATCGTTGTGATGGTATGAAAAGACCCTCTATTAGCATATCGTTGTAATGCTTTATTATTTATTAAGTATAATAATAATAAAGACTATTAGCGTATACCAAGATATATTTTCATTAAGAAACTCGTAAACATAAAAAGTTTTAATATTCCTTTATATTGATTAAAGTAATTCACATACAAAAAATTAAATAATCTTCATTGTTGCTGTTTTTTTATATATATATATATTTTATTTTAATAAATTTTAGCTTCAAATAGCTTCGTTTAAAATGCAATGCAGGTAATAAACTCTCGAAAAAATTTATAACTCGGACTTTTATTGCAACTTATTAAAACTCATTTTTATTTGATCGCACGCCAAATTACACGGCAGGTCGAGAATTTGATTGGATAAATGCAATTAGAATCTTACAACACAATGCAACAGAACTCTACCAACCCAATGAAATTTATTTCATAATCAAAAACTAATTTATTCTCGGACAAATATAAACATCACATGGCAGCAAATCTCCTTAAAAAAAAATAATTGCCAGATGCGAATAATAAAAAACAAAAATCAATAGATGTTTAGAAGCACTTAAAACTTTAATAGGCCAATTGAGTCGCCATTTTTTGTGGCTTGTTAAACCTTCCCCAGTTCAAACTTGATAACACATAATATATAATTTTTTTTTTTTTTTTCTTCTTAAAGTCATCCTAATTTACCCTAGTTTCAAAAACCCTTTAAATACTATAATAAACCGAATTTTATCATTGTTTTACTACCGTCGTAAAAAAAAAAACTTGCTGGACATTTTTTTTTTTTTCTTGTAGTGCATATTCTTTTGGAGTTTTGTTTTTTTCTTTCCTCGTGGCAATCTCAAATTTGAAGCGCGGCAATTTAATACTCACCTATACTGAGAACCACGAGAACGCTTTTTAGAAAGGGATTTAAAGTAATTCTGTAGCGGCCGTTAACTGGCCACAATGGCTATAAAACTATGTTTTATGTTGCACTTGCGGAAAGGGTGGGCGTCGGAGGGGGGCTAAAAATCGTAAATTTCGCTCATTTAGTACGAAAATAGAGCAACTGTTAAAAAAAAGGGCCGCCGTTGAGAAGAATGTATAATTGGAGACTGCAGTTGACGTATGGGAAGGAATAAATTAAAAATAAAAAATGCAAAAAGAAGATTAAACAGCAAAAAAAAAAAAAAAAAATTAAAAAGACGTATTCAAAAAGCTGTAAATACTTGCCGCATCTTTTAAAATTAATTTTATCGCTCAACCAGATACACACCGTTCCGCATTTAATATACTTTATTATTTAAGAGATTACAATGTTGTTGGGTTTGTTTTTTTTAAATAAATATTTACAACCATCTATTTTTGCCAGGCATTAACATTTAATAAGCTGTTTAATACCAAACTCGTAATATAAAACAGACTTAATAGACTTCAATCCTTGGTGGATATTAAAACTTTACAAAAAAAAGCAGCGAAATAAAACGCATTAATGAATATGAATCTCGCTTTTTAATTAAATAATAACAGCAATTCAATTTTTAATCCCCTATTCACCATCGTAAAACGGGCAAGTGAATAGCATTCCTTAGAAAAGAGGTTTAAAAATTGAGGAGTCTTTCGACATTTCAATTCATTCCCATCCTTTTAGCCATTTAAGACAATTGCATCTATTAAAATTCAGAATGTCAAAGTATTGCAACAAAGCAAATTGATATTTGCATAATAATTTGAATTCATTCAATTCTTACTTGGCTTTTAATTAAGAGATGAATATAATATATATTAATTTCAAGAAAATTAATGAATCTTTTAACGAAATTTTATTAAAATTGATAATTTGTGAAAGCACGTTCAATTTTTAAAATTGGATAGGATATGATAACAAGTAGACAAGATTTAATTATTTATTTAATTCCAACGTTGTATCGCATCTTAATTGTGACTCGTGTATTTAAAAACAAATTAACAAAGTAGAAGATGCAATTAAGTGACGTAGAGCAAGTTGGATAATTAATTTTTTTATTTATTGTTACTATAATTTCTTATTTCAACATTGTGTTTCAAAAATAATGTCAAAAAAATGCTAAATCACAGTAATTAATTCAGTTTTAGTCACTGTTGAAATGCCTCTGTGTGCTCTCAAAGAAAACATGCGAAATGTAATTTAGGAGCTCGAATTCTTATTCAGATTAATAACTAATCATTTAGCTTGTTACTTTTTATAACTTTTTTTCAGTTTGGATACAAAAATATCCTCATTTAAAAATATACAGTTAGAATAAAAAATATCCCTCATTTAAAAATGGTTTGAATACAAAATATTATTTAAAAATATCCAGTTTGGACACATTTAAAAATATCCAGTTTGAATACAAAATATTATTTAAAAATATCCAGTTTGGGTACATTTAAAAATATCAAGTTACGATATAAAATATCCTAATTTAAAAAATCCAGTTTGATACAAAATATCCCAGTTTAAAAATGACCGGTTTGAATACAAAATATTCTCATTTACAAAATATCATTTAAAAATATCCAGTCAAGATATAAAATAACCTCATTTAAAAATATCCAGTTTGGATACAAAATATCAACATTTAAAAATATCCTCAGTTGATTTTACTTACCAGTTTTATGGATTGATTTTGACAATAACTAAAAAAATTGAAATTATTACTTTTGATAAAATGATTGTATTTTTGATTTCTTATAAAACAAAAAAGAAAACCGAAAAATAAAAAATGAAATAATCCTTTTATTAGTAAAGGCACTTTTTTTTTCCCTCAAACTAACAAGATGGTCTTTGTACGTCTAGTAGAGCATTACCCATTGTCAAACCTGAAATTCATTTCATATACAAGAAACAAAATATTTATGTACGTTTTTAT
The DNA here is from genome assembly GCA_021605095.1 of Caerostris extrusa. Taxonomy (NCBI): domain Eukaryota; kingdom Metazoa; phylum Arthropoda; class Arachnida; order Araneae; family Araneidae; genus Caerostris; species Caerostris extrusa. The sequence continues at coordinate 10,988 of BPLR01005418.1, read as the reverse complement.
AATAGAAACAAAAGTCAAATTCATATAGAAAGTAACAAAAATATCGAAAAAAAGTCATAAAAAAGGTCTGCCTCAAAAGCAACAGGTTGAAAGAAAAGAGTGTTTAAAACCAAAGGAAGTACCACAAAAAAAAAGAGTTACAAAATCATTTATTATCCAATCGGTTACAAAGCTGGTACAAGAAATAAGAAAATAAAGATATTTAGATATTAGTAAAAAAAAAGACTACACATGTTCATCTGTATGTTTCAATGTTACTTAGTATCATCCCCTTTTTTTTTTTCTCTCCACATAAATAGAATGTCAAAACTAACAAAATAAAAATGAATCGCATTTATCACGAAATCTTAACAAAAATACATATGTAACAATTAACAGAAAAAATAATAATAACAATCTTCTTAGATATGAATGTTATAACAAAAGTTTTTCTTAAAGAAAAGAAATCGAACGAAATGATCTCTTTCCAAGAACAAAAATTGCGCCGCGATTTCATTAATTCGAAGCCAATTAAATACCCCAGAGAAAGGTGTACACAATCTTAATAGGGGTGGTAGGGTGGTAGAGTAGTTTTACCTTAAATTTATACGCACCGACGAAGATTTAGAGCGAAGAAAGAAAGCAGAAAAACAAATTGAGTAAAAAGATTGAATATTATTAAGTAAAAAAGAAAGAAAAAGGACAAAAAGTTGCATTTGCTGTAAAAGAGAACTTTCGTTAACTGTATTTTTAGCGTGAGAAATCTCTCTTGGTGAAAACTCCTTGAAATGTTAATCCAGATGCGAAAACACATATAAATCAGCCAAAAAGGGCGAACACAAAAGGCCTACTTAATCTCATTGAAAAGCCGTTATTTAACGAACTCAACGCCTGCGACGTCAAAAATTATTGCTTCAAAATAATAAGACGTGATACTTCTAACTGGGAAACCAATTTTTTCTCAGGGAAGCGAATAATCTTACGATGCAAAACAAAAGCAAGGGAAAAATAGAGTGTGTGTGTGTGTGCAGTTGAGTGTAGAGTAGAGAAGTTGGTTGGAGATGGGGGATAAAGAAGACGGGGGGTGGCGAATTGGAGGGGGGAGATAGAACCGAACGAACGAGAATATGGATAATAAGAAAGAAAAAAAAAAAAAAAAAACTTTTACCGAGAGCTTTAGCAAATTACTTCAAATTGTATTACTAAGTCGCCAAATTAAATCAAACGCCAAAGTTTTGCACTGCAGCAAAACTTTCCGACGGTAATATTAATTAACGTGATTTTCCTCGCCAGTTTTCTAATTTATAATAGCCCCTCTCTCTCTCTCGCTTTTTCGCCCTGCCGAAAATTACGCATTAGTGAATTGGTTATTTGTATTAATTCATAAAAGAAAACTTTTACGCCATCATTTATATCCCTTCCTTTCCCTACCGTAAACAATAAAAATTCCGCACGAAATTAACATCGCTCGCAATTAAACGGTATTGATTTCATCAATTAGCCTACCCCCAACGACGTAAAAAGAAACGGGAGGGTGGAGGAGAGGGGGGGTGGGGGTGGAAGGCGAACGAAATTAAAGTTAATCAACCAACCACTCTAATGGCGGCTAAATTAAATTAAACCCAACTCGGTGAAAAAATAGCACAATAATCAAGGCCCCTTTTCCGAGCATAGTCAACACAATGCGAAAGAGGGGAAAATCGCCCCTTGTATATATATACGGCGCACACACACACACACGTTGCCTCGAAGATGAAGCGAAGAGAAAAGAGAAAAGACGGAAAAGAAGAAAATAACTTTCAACAACGCACGTGGGGTGGGGGTGTAGGGTGTAGAGAGAGAGAAGCATTATTATTATGATGTGAAAACCTTAGCGCACCAGATTGCAGGCAGCCACCACACACACAGAGAGAGCGTGCGCGCCAAAAACGAAACGAAAAAGGGCAGCCCCCACCAGCAGAAGAGAAGAGAAGAGAGTAAGAGATTTTAATATTAAGTAATTAAAGCGGCATTATCCATAAATTTAATTTGCGACCGGCAACAAAGTCAGATTAAAATCAAATTAAAATAACGTTAGGGCCCGCTTGCTAAGTGACGAATGGATATTATAAAATTATTAATTTCCATCTGCTGGTTGTGGAAGCTAACAATCCCTCCTTTTCTCATCATCCGTCCCCTACCCCTATCCCTACCACCACCCTCGGCACGCGGGGCTGGAGAGAAAGGGATGTGTGAAAGCGCGCGCGCTTTTTCTTAAGCCCCTCCTATACCTTCGCTGTCAAATGCAAGAGCCGTTTTTTCGAATTCCACGCGCTGACTTGTTGGAGTTTTCTTTTCACACACGCGCAAACCCTTTTAAGTTCCTTTATCTCACATTTCAAACGATTTTAAGGCCCATTTCTCTTCCGTTCAGTTCCAGTTATCGGTCTCTGTAGTTTCAACTAACACTTGTGCAACTTACTCTCTCTTACGGACCAAAGTAAGTTTAGTTGTTTCTTTCCCACTTTTTTTTTTTTTCAATTCCTTCTATTATCTCACATTCTCCTATATATATCTTGTTCAAATTTCCAATCGTTCATAAAATACTTTTTATTCATCCACTCGAATTCAAATGCATTTTTTTAACTTGTAGTGGATGACACTGATGTTAATACAGTTTTTTTCAGATATTAATTCAGTAATTAAATTAAATTAATTAATTTTTAGTTTTTTTTTACATTTAAGTTGCATGTTCTACCAATAGATGGCGCCATATACACTTAAAAAATGAATGAAAATTATTTATATAAGACTTTCTGCAATAGAGTGAAAAGTAGGAATTGACTTTTAAAAAAAAAATTTTTTATATTACTTGTGATTCAATTCTTTTTGATAATTACGCCCAGTTTGGACATTGAATAACTTAGAAAATTTTGAATGGTATCGTTTCGAGAATCGAATCGTATCTCGTATAGGTCACTATAATTACATAATGCTCTTCAGTTTTTCAATAAAAAATTTTTGTAATAATTTTTTTTTTTTACGATGGACACTTTAAAATTGACTAATTTTGATCACTTTCGAAACCATTAAAAAAAAAAATGCTATTAAATGACAACGTTTTTATTTTTTATATTTTTTCTCTTTTTAACAATTACGTCCAGATTGGATATTGTAACTTTGAATCGTATCGTATCATTTTCAAGGTCAATATAGTTAGATAATGCTCTTCATTTTTCAATAAAAAAAAAAATGTTTTAATACTTTTTATGGTGGATACTTTAAACTTGACTAATTTTGATTACTTTCGAAACCAATTTTTAAAAATTATATTAAATGACAACGTTTTTTATTTTTTCTCTTTTGACAATTATGTCCAGTTTGGACATTGAATATATTTAAAAATTTTGAATAGTATCATTTGAGGAATAATATCATATTATTTTTAGGTCAATATAACATGATGGACATTGAACAACTTAGAGAATTTTGAATCGTACAGTTTGAAGAAGCGTATCATATCATTTTTAGGTCAAAATAATTACATAATGCTCTTCATTTTCAATAAAAAAAATGTTTTAATACTTTTTATGGTGGATACTTTAAAATTGACTAATTTTGATCACATTCGAAACCAATTTAAAAAATAACGCTATTAAATGACAACATTTTTTTTTTAATTTTATCTCTTTTGATAATTACTACGTCCAGTTTTAGACATTGAATAGCTTAAAATTTTTTTGAATCATATCGTTTGAAGAATTGTATCGTATCGTTTTTAGGTCAATATGATTACATAATGCTCTTCCTTTTTTAACAAAAAAAAAATTTTAAGTTTTTTTTTTTTTTTTTTTTTTAGGGTGGATACTTTAATTTGATTACGAAATCAACTTAAACAAAATTCTATTAAATGACAAAGTTTTTATTTTTTTCTCTTTTTGACAATTACATCCAATTTGGATATTGAATATCTTCGTAACTTTAAATCGTATCGTATCATTTTTAGGTCAATATAATTACACAACGCTCTTCATTTTCAATAAAAAAATATTTTTGAATAGTTTTTTTTTTTTCACGTTAGATACTTTAAAATTGATTAATTTTGATTACTTTTGAAACCGATTAAAAATGTTATCAAATGACAAAGTCTTTATTTTTTTTATTTTTTAACAATTACGTCCTGCTTGGACATTGAATATCTTCGTAATTTTGAATCGTATCGTATCATTTTTAGATCAATATACTTAAATACTTTAATAAGCCAGCTTCATGATCGATTCACAAATATATATATATACACTGAAGTGACAAAAGTCATGGGATACCTCTTAATATCGTGTCGGCCCTCCTTTCGCCCGGCGAAGTGCAGCAACTCGACGTGGCATGGACTCAACAAGTCGTTGGAAGTCTTCTGCAGGAATATTGAGCCATGCTGTCTCGATAGACGTCCATAATTGTGAAAGCGTTGATGGTGCAGGATTTTGGGCACGAAACAGACCTCTCGATGATGTCCCATAAATGCTCGATGGGATTCATGTCGGGCGATCTAGGTGGCCAGATCATTCGTTGGAATTGTCCAGAATGTTCTTCAAACCAATCGCGAACAGTTGTGGCCCGGTGACATGGCGCATTGTCATCCATAAAAATCCCATCGTTGTTTGGGTACATGAAGTCCATGAATGGCTGCAAGTGATCTCCAAGTAGCTGAACATAAGCATTTCCAGTCAATGTTCGGTCCAGTCGCACCAGAGGACCAAGTCCATGCCATGAAAAACAGCCCACACCATTACGGAGCCACCAACAGCTTGAACAGTGCCTTGCTGACAGTTTGGGTCCATGGCTTCGTGGGGTCTGCGCCTTACCATCAGCTCTTACCAACTGAAATCGTGACTCATCGGACCAGGCCACGGTTTCCATTCATCTAGGGGACCAACCGATATGCTCACGTGCCCACGAGAGTCGCTGCAGGCGATGTCGTTCTGTCAGTAAAGGCACTCCGAGTCGGTCTTCTGCTGGAATAGCCCAAGAAAGCCAAATTTCTTCGCACAGTTCTAACAGACAAGTCCCTTTGTACGTCCCACATTGATTTCTGCGGTTATTTGACGCAGTGTTGCTTGTCTCTTAGAATTTACGACTCTTTGCAGACGTCGCCGGTCTCGGTCGTTAAGTGCAGGCGGTCGACCACTGCGCTGTCCATGGTGGGATGTTATGCCTGAAATTTCATACTCTCGGCACAATTTGACGCAGTGGATCTGGGAATGTTGAATTCCCAACGATTTCCCGAAATGGCATGACCCATGTCTAGCCAACTAACATTCCGCGTTCAAAGTCTGTTAATTCCCGTCGTGCGGTCATCATCACGTCAAAACCTCTTCACATGAATAACTTGAACAGAAATGAAAGCTCTGCGAAAGCACTGCGCATTTATACCTGTTCTACGCGATGCTACTGCCATCTGAAAATTTGCATATTGCTATCCCATGACTTTTGTCACTTCAGTGTATATATATATGTTTGACTAATTAATTAATTTAATTAACAAATAATTAATTAATTAAGTTGTTCTTCATTGGAGTTACACGAAAATTAAAAATGATTTCGTTTAAAAACAGATTTACAATTAAAAAATTAAAAAAAGCTTTTATTGTTGTCAATTCGTGTATCTGTTTTTCTGTAAGTTTATTTCAATATCTTAGTTGTAAAGGTTAATGAAAAAGTAGACTTCGTGAATTCAATTGAATTATGTAGTAAGTTACATTAATGTTCTGACGCTCAGTACCACAGGTTTTTGTTCCAGTCCTTGCCGGTACCATAGATGTTTGTAATGGTTTGGAATCCATTTTAAACCGTAGGTTCCGGTCAGCCGGACTGTAGAGCGTTGAGTGTAGGTCTGACAATCCCACACCCCTTAAAAAGAAAAACATCTCATGTTTCAGAATCTGCCAGCAGGCAGAATGCCTTGGCCTACCATGGGGCTGTCGCGTCAATGAAGAAGAGGTTACATTAATTATAATTTGTTATTATCACTATTTTTCTTTTTGAGTTAAAATATCACCATTAAAAACGCAAGACCTTATAGATGCTGGATTATCTCCTTTTGGTGATTTTTGAGGTTGGAGATCAAAAATAGTTCTATACGTTTCCTTTGGTTTACGGAATGCTCACCGAATGCCTCTTGCAACATTCTCTGCGTTTCCGCAAACAAAATTGAATGCAAGTTCTTTGCTCAATTCATTCAGACATTTCATCAGTGGAATCAGTGTGAGCGTCTCGCAAAGCCAAGCGTAACTCAACAACTAATGAATATTTTGACGTGAAATTTCACACAGATGTCAAGAACAGTGCTAGCAACCTAAAAAGTAAAAATTGGAATTCCATAAAACCCCGGGAATTTTAAATTGAAAATGGGTCTTACTTTTGGACACAGTAGTATTGCTCTACGTAGGAGATTGTATTGGACTTATACCCATAAAACATATTCTATGCCTGTTATTTTATAAATCAAATATATAATATATTTTATGCATCAAATATATAATTTACTTCTTTTTGCAGGTGCGGCCATTGCACCACGGCAAGCGGAAGCCTGCTATTTGGCTTTGTATTTGTATTTAGAAGTAGAACTATTTGTATGAAGCTGTATAACCTAATAGTGTATTAACATAGTGTAAGACGTTCAGACAATCTGAAGAGGTAAGTGAACAGTTATGTATTGTGTTCAATTGTTCATTTAGTGTGTTCAATTTCTACTTCATGAGTAGGATAATCGTTTTTAAGTAAGAACAGCATGTTTAGAAAAGAGTAGCAGTAAAATAAAAAATAATGTTAAAAATAATGTTTCTATGTTAAAATACCTTTAGCATAGAAATAAACATCTTTACAAATCCACGTGCTTGTTTAAATAAGAGAACCGCAGTTTTTATATAATGTTGTAAAACAGAATTTTCAGGAAAAACCGCATTTCGTCTATGTGCCCTATAGGAAGACACGAGTTTCATGGAAAACCACATTTATGTGGCGTATAAAAAATTTATTTATTCAATTTTAATTTGATGAAAATATAAATGCAGATATTTTATATAAAGTTACACTATAATAACAGTTTAATTTAATATTAAAAAAATAAATTTGAAATTTTAATTATTTAAAAAAAAATTTTTAAGTTTTAAATGTTCGATGCGTTTCGATTTTTTAATATTTTCTCTAATTTTTGCATTTTTTCCCAATGAAAAAAAATGTGCGAATTCGTTTCATTGGATTGAATGTTAATTTTTTTGTAAGGTTTTTTTTTTTTTTTTATTTTTTTATTTTTTTTTTTTTTATTTTTTTTTTTTATGGGGGTAAAACTGTTTTTGAAGAAAATTTCGATTTTCAGTACGTTTTACTACATATTTTAACGTCTTAATAAACTATAATATTAAAATGCATACATAAATATTACAATCTATAAGATTATCTATTTTAAACAGTGTGCAATTTTATTAAAACTTATTTAAGAAAAAAGTTGTAAATTATTTAAAATTTTAGTTTAATATTTTTTTATTTTATTAAAATTTTAAAGAAAATTTTTTTTTAAAGAATGCAAATTTAAGATATTTATTTATTTTAATTTTATAAAATTAAAATTCAAGTTAATTAAATTTTACATTTAAATTAATTAAAATTTTAATTTAAATTTTAATTAATTTAAATTTTAATTAAAAAATTAAAATAAATAAAAATAGCTTAAACTAATTAAAATTTAAATTTATTAAATTTTTAATTTAAATCAATTAAAAAAATAAAATTCAAATTAATTGAAATTGAAATTAAATTTTAAAAAATTTAATTAAAAATATTTTTTAAATGAATTATTTCTTTAAAAAAAATTAAAATTTAAAATAAATAAATTATTTTTTTATTTAATCAATTGATATTGTAGTGCATTTTTTTGTACCAAATTCTACATTGGTTTAAAAATTTTAAAAAAAATGCTAAAATAACAAGTTAAAGCAATACAAACAAGCTTACTAATAAAACATTTTTTTCAATAAAATGTACAATAGTTCAAACAAAACTAAATCATTCTGCTTTTATAATGCGAATAACAAATCATATAAGAAATAACTTTTTTACATCTCATGAAATATGTACCGAGTGGCTACCGCTCTGTACTACAGGTTTCGGGTTCGAGTCCCGGCGGTGCCATGGGTGTTTGTAGTGGTTCGGAATCCACTTTAAACTGTAGGTCCCGGTCTGTTTAGTCTAAAGTGTGCATAAGATGACCGTAGAGAGACAAAACCAAACCATGAAATATGTAATATATATATATATTTTTTTTCAAACATAAAACGCTAGATTCTTGAAAGATCGAAGAAACTCTTTTACACCATACAAAAACAAAGGTCTGAATCTTAAAGAGAACACGTGCAATAAGAAAATGTGAACTACTTATTTTTAAGAACATCTAGTTCAGCAATTCCAAGTTAAAATTAGACTCGGAAAACACACATTAGACCTTTTAAGATGCCAATCAGCTAAGAGTTCATGGGACTTTTGGTGTATACAGATGGTAATTATCTCTTTAAGTAGATGAAAAAGGTACATAAATAATCATTTTCATATTTTTTGAAAAGCTTTTTGTTAATTGTTATAGAATTCATATTTTTGGAAACTTTCTTATAGAAATACCACCACTAAATTAAAATATATGTATATATATACATTTACAGGTAATGAAAAATATTTAAGAATTTATGTGTAAATAAAAGAAAACTTAATCAAATTTAATATAAAAATTATATAAAAAAAATTAACTCAAAATAGCAATTACAAAACGTTCAAAAATGCAACGTTACAAATGTTGCATTTCTTTTAAAAACTTTAGTGTTAATATTGGAATATTTTGATGCTGGAAAAAGTACAGAATATTAAAAAAAAAAAAAAAAAAAGTTATATTATACATTTTCTTCAACTTCATTGGCGCAACAGCCCCACGGTGCGCCAAGGCCATCTGCCTCCTGGCATATTAGGAGACAGGGAAATGTTTTTCTTTTTATGTTATCATCCCTGCACCTAAAATCCTATTATACCGGGACCTACGGTTTAAAGTGGACTCCGAACCACTACAAACATCCATGACATCGCCGGGACTCGAACCCGGTGGTACAGAGCGCCAGAGCACTATTCACTCGGTCATCAGGTCCCTATTTTATACATTTAGGTGCGCAAAATCAGATGTGTGTAACCATCTGCTTTCGCATATCCAGTTATTTTTAATTTTACTTTTACATGCAATTATTAATAAAAATTGTAATTAATATCAAATTTTCAAGACAATTCTCAGAGATTTTAAATGACACAATATCAAAAGTCCGGGGGCCTAATGGACGAGTGGTTGGCGCTCGATACCACAGGTTTCGGGTTCGAGTCCCGGCGGTGCCATGGATGGCTCGGAATCCACTTAAACCGTAGATCCGTCTAGCAGGACCAAAATGCGTTGCGGGGTGTTGTTGCTCCACGTCCGTAGCTTGTCTTCAAGCTAGATGCACCTCCTGGGTAGTGTTATGAGTAACGTCGGAGTAGCGCTTTGCCTTAAGGCATCTAAGACAACTGTCTAAGTGTTTGCCAGCTGCATTAGAAAAAATATTTCAAAAGTCCTACATAATAATATTGTATGGATCTGTTATGCCTTTCATCAATCGATCCATCTAAAAAATATATTAAAGGTAAATTAAAAAATTTAGAATGAATTAAGGATAACTTCAAAAAGCAACATCACTATTCTATTATAAATCTGGTTATAGTTATTTTAGCTGGCAAACACTCAGACAGTTGCCTTTTTTTTCGGACGCGAACCCGAAACCTGTGCTACCGAGCGCTACTCTTCCATCAGGCCCCTGGTTAAAGTTATTAGTTAATCAGAAATCAGATGGTTCGTTTTAATAATTCTAATAAACCTTATTAACAGCCACAAGCGTAGAGAGAGCCTGTTTAAACAAACAGGCCGTCTTTGTCACTTTTTTATTCATGTTGAGCATTACAAAAAACTTATGTTAAAAAAGCAATCCCTTTCTGTTCGGTTCGGTTGCATTATAAAGATACATATTCCGAAGGGATTTCCATCGGACAATGCGCGTTCGGGTCCTTTCATATACATCGAACAACATTCCAGACATTCCGATCTGCACCACTGCCCGGTTTAATTAACTTCAACCGTAGCCAAAGGCTGCAATTGAATTGTAATTGGAAACACTTCATTCATTTGAAATTTTGCAATCGCGAGACAATAAGCTTTTTAATTTATTTATTTTTTAATATGTTTGCAGAGGCAAATTTAAAAAAAAAAAAATGTTGAAAAATCTGAAAATGCTGAGGTTTTTAACGTAGAAGGGTTAACTATTTGAGATCATAAAACAAATAGCCAGACACTATTGAATCCTGTAACCTTTTAAAGATTGTGCCCCTTTTGATATTCAAGATAAGCTTGAACAGTGGCACAATCTTAAAAGAGGTTACAGAAGTTATATCGCGGCCTGATGGCCAATTGGTTCTTGCTCTGGCCGTTGGTACCATAGACTTCAGGGTTCAATACCTAGCGGTGGCATGAATGTTTGTGAGTGGTTCGGAATCCACACTATACAGTAGCCCTGGACCAATTAGCTTAAAGTGTGCAAAAATGACAGTAGAGCGAGAAACCAAACTGAAGATATATTTTGAATAGGCCATTTCAATTTTATTGACCAACAAATAAATAGTGTTTATTTTTAGATATCAGTAATAAGATTTTAGTTTATAAACATGATAATAATACATTTGAAATATTTTTACATAATTGCTAATATTTGAGAATTCAGTTACAATACTTTTATTGTAAGACATATGACATGTTTTGCGCTGTTTAAATTACACTTATGAATCTGCAGATCACTTATGAATCTACAGAGTAGGTCCCACTCCTTCGGTGACTTTGCATTCATTTGGGACTTATAATTAAGCAATTACTCTAATACAGGGTGGCCGACCCAAATGAACTTGCGGGACACTTTGAA